>JASTTN010010892.1:134352-150209 GCA_030324115.1 Sorex maritimensis
GCCTACAAGAAACACATCTGAATAGCCGGAACAAACACAGACTAAAATTCAAAGGATGGAAAACAATCCTGCAAGCAAACAGCCCCCTCAAAAAAAAAGCGGGGGTGGCCATACTAGTATCCGATAGCATTGATTTCAGGCTGAAAAAGATCAGAAGGGACAGCAAAGGTCATTTTATATTCATCAAGGGATATGTGCAACAGGAAGAAATCACACTCCTAAATGTATACGCCCCTAATGAACGACCAGCGAAATACTTAAAAGAACTCCTAACAGAATTTAAGGAGGACATAACTAGCACCACGATAGTAGTTGGAGATTTCAACACTGCCTTATCACCTCTGGATAGATCGACAAGAACAACACTCAGCAAGGAAACGATGGCCCTGAAGGAAGAAATGGAGGAGACAGGGCTAATAGACCTATACAGGGCTATATACCCCCAAAAGAAAGAATACACATTCTTTTCCAGCGCACATGGAACATTTTCCAAAATAGACCATGTTCTGGGCCACAAGTTATACCTTAATAGAATTGGAAAGATAGAAATTGTATCAACTATCTTTTCAGACCATGATGCACTAAAGATGGAAGTTAATCATGCACAGACGCGGAGAACCAAATCAAACACTTGGAAATTAAACAACTCACTATTGAACAATGAGTGGGTCACGGAGGAAATCAAGAAAGAAATTAAGAGATACCTCGAAACAAATGAGAATGAAGACACAAGCTACCAGAACCTATGGGACGCAGCTAAAGCTGTGTTAAGGGGAAAATTTATAGCTCTGCAAGCCTTCCTCAGAAAGGAAGAAAGGGCCTATATAGATAGTTTGACTTCGCAGCTCAAGATCTTAGAAGAGGACCAGCAAAAGGAACCCAAACCAGATCGAAGGAAAGAAATAATAAAACTTAGAGCAGAAATTAACGATATGGAAACCCGAAAAACAATCCATAAGATCAATGAAACAAAGAGCTGGTTCTTCGAGAAAATAAATAAGATTGATAAACCGCTAGCAAGACTCACAAAGAAAGAAAGAGAGAAAACCCTAATAAACCGAATCAGAAATGAAAAGGGGGACATCACAACAGAAACCAAGGAGATTCAAAGGATCATCAGAGACTACTTTGAAAGTCTGTATGCCACAAAACAAGAGAACCTAAAAGAAATGGATGAATTCCTTGACTCCTACAACCTCCCAAGACTGAGCCAAGAAGACGTGAAATACCTGAATAGGCCCATAAATATCAAGGAAATCGAAACGGTAATCAAAAGTCTCCCCAAAAACAAAAGCCCAGGTCCAGACGGATTCACTGGTGAATTCTTCCAAACATTCAAAGAAGACTTGTTGCCAGTTCTCCTTAAGCTTTTCCAGGAAATCGAAAAGACAGGAACCCTTCCGAACAGTTTCTATGAGGCACATATCTCCCTAATACCAAAAGCAAACAAAGACACCACTAACAAAGAAAACTATAGACCAATATCCTTGATGAATACCGATGCGAAGATTCTCAACAAAATACTAGCAAATAGAATCCAACAAAGATCATACACCATGACCAAGTGGGATTCATCCCAGGGATGCAAGGTTGGTTTAACATTCGGAAATCAATCAACATAATCCATCACATCAACAAAAGTAAAGATAAAAACCATATGATCATATCCATAGATGCAGAGAAAGCATTTGACAAGATCCAACACCCATTCATGATAAAAACTCTCACCAAAATGGGTTTTGGAGGAACTTTTCTCAAGATAGTCAAAGCCATCTACCATGAACCTATGGCAAGCATTATCATCAATGGAGAAAAACTAAGGGCTTTTCCTCTAAGATCGGGGACAAGACAAGGATGTCCACTCTCACCACTTCTCTTTAACATAGTACTGGAAGTATTAGCAATAGCCATCAGGCAAGAAAAAGATATTAAGGGGATTCAGATTGGAAAGGAAGAAATCAAGCTCTCACTATTCGCAGACGATATGATACTATACCTAGAGAAACCTAAAAGCTCTAGTAAGAAACTCTTAGAAACAATTGACCTATACAGTAAAGTTGCAGGCTATAAAATCAATACCCAAAAATCCATGGCCTTCCTATATGCAAACAATGAGACAGAGGAAAGGGACATGAAAAAAGCAATCCCGTTCACAATTGTGCCCCAGAAAATCAAATACCTTGGAATCAGCTTAACTAAAGAAGTAAAGGACCTCTACAAAGAAAACTATAAAACGCTACTTCATGAAATAAAAGAGGACATGAGGAAATGGAAAAATATCCCCTGCTCATGGATAGGGAGAATAAACATTGTCAAAATGGCAATACTCCCAAAAGCATTATACAGATTTAACGCAATCCCTATAGGGATACCCATGGCATTCTTCAAAGAAACGGAGCAAGCAATCCTGAAATTTATATGGAACAATAAACGCCCACGGATAGCTAAAACAATTCTTGGGAAAAAGATGATGGGAGGCATCACCCTTCCCAACCTTAAACTCTACTACAAAGCGGTAACAATTAAAACAGCATGGTACTGGAACAAAAGCAGAACTGCAGACCAATGGAACAGGGTGGAATATCCCCACACACAACCTCAAATGTATGATCATCTAATCTTTGATAAAGGTGCAAGAGATGTGAAGTGGAGCAAGGAAAGTCTCTTTAACAAATGGTGCTGGCACAACTGGACAACCACATGCAAAAAAATGGGCTTAGAACTCGATCTGTCACCATGCACAAAAGTCAGATCAAAATGGATTAAAGACCTCAACATCAGACCACAAACCATAAGGTACATTGAAGACAAGGTAGGCAAAACCCTCCAGGATATTGAAGATAAAGGTATCTTCAAAGATGACACGGAACTAAGCAATCTAGTAAAAACAGAGATCAACAAATGGGACTACATTAAACTAAAAAGCTTCTGCACCGCAAAAGAAACAGCGACCAGAATACAAAGACTATCTACAGAATGGGAAAGGATATTTACACAATACCCATCAGATAAGGGGTTGATATCAAGGGTATATAAAGCACTGGTTGAACTCTACAAGAAGAAAACATCCAACCCCATCAAAAAATGGGGCGAAGAAATGAACAGAAACTTTACCAAGGAAGAGATACGAATGGCCAAAAGACACATGAAAAAGTGCTCTACATCACTAATCATCAGAGAGATGCAGATCAAAACAACCTTGAGATACCACCTCACACCACAGAGGCTAGCACACATCCAAAAGAACAAAAGCAACCGCTGTTGGAGAGGATGTGGGGAGAAAGGGACCCTTCTACACTGCTGGTGGGAATGCCGGCTAGTTCAGCCCTTTTGGAAAACAGTATGGACGATTCTCAAAAAACTAGAGGTTGAGCTCCCATTTGACCCAGCAATACCACTGCTGGGAATATATCCCAGAAAAGCCAAAAAGTATAGTCGAAGTGACATATGCACTTATATGTTCACCGCAGCACTGTTTACAATAGCCAGAATCTGGAAAAAACCCGAGTGCCCTAGAACAGATGACTGGTTGAAGAAACTCTGGTACATCTATACAATGGAATACTATGCAGCGGTTAGAAAAAATGAGGTCATGACGTTTGCATATAAGTGGATCAATATGGAAAGTATCATGCTAAGTGAAATGAGTCAGAAAGAGAGAGACAGACATAGAAAGATTGCACTCATCTGTGGAATATAGAATAATAGACTATAAGACTAACACCCAAGAATAGTAGAAATAAGTACCAAGAGGTTGTCACCATGGCTTGGAGGCTGTTCTCTCATTCTGGGCAACTCAGAGAAGGGAACAGCAAGTAAAATGTGGTTGTTGGTCATGTTGGGGAAAGATGATGCGGGCCAAATATAGACTAGAGACTGAACACAATGGCCACTCAACACCTTTATCGCAAACCACAACACCTAATCAGAGAGAGAGAACGAAAGGGAATACCCTGCCATAGTGGCAGTTTGGGGTGGGGGGAGATGGGACTGGGGAGGGGGGGAGGGATGCTGGGTTTACTGGTGGTGGAGAATGGGCACTGGTGAAGGGATGGGTTATCAAACTTTGTAAGGGAGAAACATGAGCACAAAAATGTATAAATCTGTAACTGTACCCTCACGTTGACTCACTAATTAAAAATAAACTATTAATAAAAAAAAATAAAAAAATAAAATAAAATAAAATAAAAAGAAATTTGAAAGAAAAAAAAACCAGTAAATAAATGTAGAAACACATCAAGGGCAATCAGCAAAGTCAATCTTCATTTCTGGGATTTCAGGAAGGAATTTGAGCTCTTTGGCATTCTTCAATGTAGGTTCCTCAAAGAACAAATTATAGAGTCAGGCTCCACTCTTATCCTTCCTCCTGGCTGAAATTTTAGAACAAAGGGCTTCTCTGGGATAAGCATTACTTAGTTTCCAAATTTCACAGGAATCAGCAGCAGTGAAACAAGCATAGTAAAACTGATGTAGGAAACATGGCCAGCAGCAAATGCAAAATAGAGAATATATGTGGAGAAAAATAATGTTTGGGAAAATATATATAGTTTTCATTTTTTTTTGCCACAACTGGTGGGGCTCAAGACTTACTCAAGCTTGGGGCTGGAGAGATAGCACAGCGGGTAGGGCGTTTGCCTTGCACGTGGTCAACCCGGGTTCGATCCCCAGCATCCCATATGGTCCCCTGAGCACCGCCAGGAGTAATTCCTGAGTGCATGAGCCAGGAGTAACCCCTGTGCATTGCCAGGTGTGATCCAAAAAGCAAAAAAAAAAAAAAAAAAAAGACTTACTCAAGCTCTGAACTCAGAAATCAATTCTGGCAAGCTAAGGGCATAATATGGTGTTGGGAATCAAACCTGGATCAGTCAGTACACGGCTTTCTAAACTACATCGCATCAATAATCATAGAAAGAAAAGAACCCAAAGAAATAAAAAATACTAGAATCCTGATGATGCCTTCAGACCACCAGATACCCCCAAATTGCAGCTAAGCCTTAGGCCAGACCCCAACAACTTGGGGCTAAGCTTACCCAGAAATTAAATGGCCAAAAGTTAGGTATGTGGGAGCCACACCCACAAACCACCTCTGGCTCAGCTATATAACTTTATTTATTGGTATTATTTCAGAGACCCATAAATCTCGAAAGAGATCAAAAGCCCCCATTAGGGCTGGTGGTGTGGTGTAAAGCAGGCGAGCGGCACACCCTGCAAGGCATACGTCAATAGTTTTTTTTCCCTGGGAAAGATGGAAACAAGGGCCATGATCCAAAGACATACAAAAGAATCTCCAAACCAAGCATCTAGCTGCCTCCGGACTTTAAGCCAGGCCGACTTCACCAGGGTGCAGTGAAGTGGCAGGCATCATCCTTCCAACTGTCACTTAAAAATCCTGGTGGCTGCCAGCTTCCAGAACCCAGTAAGAAGGGTGAGCTATCTTCACTGTTGCATCTCGGAGGTGGGCGGGTTGAGATTCTCTGGCCAAGACCCAGACACTATAAACTAAAGCTCTCAGAAGAGAATGACACAGAATTTCCTGGACATTATATTGTATCCATAACAAGCAATACAAAACAAATCGACGTCTAGAATTGCCTTTTCAGCAGGTTTGAGTAGTGGTGGGACTGGTGTCAAAATATCGAATGTAACCAGTGTAGAGAGAGAGTATGAGGGAAATTGTCTGCCACACAGGCAGGGGAAGGTTTTGAATGGTGTTTGTGGGGGGTAGTGAATACTGGGGATTTTGGTGGTGGAAAATGTGCACTAGTAAGGGATGGGTGTTTGATGATTGTATGACTGAAGCTCAAACATAGAAGCTTTGTAAGTGTATCTCGTGGTGAATCAATAAATTTGAGGAAAATAATTATAAAATGATAAAATAAAATCAACATTCTGAATTAAAAAATTAATGTGGAGTTCATGCCCAATTCAATCAGCTTAATCAACAGCTGAGTAAATAACAGTACTCCTACATTAAAAAGAAAAGAAATAAAAATTATTTAGTAGTTTCACTCATAACTGAAAAGAAAGCACATGGGCAGAACACACCAATATTGGTATTCTGCAAGACTTGATGATTCTGTAGTGGTCATGGAGGAAAGAATGTATGGGTGTATTATATCAGCAGCTGGCCTATCGGAGAAGGTGTAATTGCACTGTAACTTCAGCTGTGGGTCAGTGAGTCGGCTATAAACAGCATTGTAAAGCACTACTTGTGAGTTCATAGGATGGTTGGCCAATTATGAACCAGTTTCAAAAATCAGTAATGGACTTTTATGTAAGTGATGAGCTAGAAGAAAAAAACCCATGAAAACAAATCCATTCAAGTCAAAAGGGAATGGGTTATTTTTATCCCATAATATATTTGTTATTATCATGCTACAATAAATATACAGATTTATTGAAGTGCATGTACATATTGAAACATCACTAATAATTAGCATGCATAGGGCCGAAGTGATAGTACGGTGGATAGGGTGTTTGCCTTGCATGTTGCCAAGGTGGGTTTGATCCTGAGCATCCTGTATAGTCTCCCAAGCACTGTCAGGAGTAATGCCTGAGTGCAGAGCCTGGAGTAACCCCCCGACATTGACTGGTGTGGTCCAAAACCAAATGAACAAACAAAAACCCCTCAAGCCCACATAATCAGCATGTATGAAAGCACATAATATTATAATGCAAGACATTATGTGTTTATTAAATAATGAAAATAAAATGTGTGCTTGAAATGTACAAAAGAGAATTAAATACCACAGAATATATGTCACCATAGTAGAAAATGACCTCGACATTGAAAGCACCAAGATGTTGCTGAAACAGAAGACAAAATAAAATGGAACCTACCCCTACCACACCCTCCACCTATGTCTGCTTCCTGCCACTATTTCCCCGGGGTCCCAATTCCCTCCCCAACACTCCCCCAGTGGCAGGTTTCTACTGAAGATGAGGCCTGTGTTTCTGTTGTCTTTGGCATCATCTGATCTGTGCTATGGCACCTGGGGAAATGAGAGTCTTGTGGCACAGAGGCTGGATCTTCCTCACACTGTCTTCTCTAAAGGATTGGACAATTTGGGTCTTTCAAGTTTTCAAGGCAAAAACATAGCCAGCATTCGAAGAAGTGTGTGTATTCATGGCTAATGGGCCCTTAGAAAAGATATTCCTTCTCCACAGGGTCACGCAGCTCATAATATCACACTTCCCTGACACTGTAACCATATGGGAAGCCTTTTGGGGTTGTTGTTCTCAGTGGCACCTTGAGTCCTGGTGTCGGGAAGAGATGCAGGATGGGTCCCCTGGGTTGAAATCCCTAGTGCCTCAGTTGGCCTCAGCTGACATCATTGTTCCCCTTGGTTAGCGGTTGTTTCATATACACACATATTCCTCCTCTTCTCTCATTAATAGCTCGTGTCATGCCAGATGTGTGATTTCTGCTGAGGATACATCCTTGAAACTAGGAAGGGATCGAGAACACCAACAATATCAAAGTCTAGTTTTTGTCAATCGGGATGGAGAGATAAATCCAAGGAGGATGCCGTGAGTGATCCCAACTCAGCAAATCCACAACAGGGTTTCTTTTTTTATTTTAGCCACATCTGTCAGTGCTCTGGCTTTACTTCTTGTTTTGTGCTCAGACATCATCCTGGCAGGGTTCAGGAGACCATATGGGGTGCTGGGGATTGAACTCAGGTTGGTTGTGTGCAAGGCAAATGCCCTAACCACTGTTCTTTACTCTAGCTCCCATCTTTGACTGCCCCTTTGGATGATAAAACTGTCTTTCAAAGAAGCTTTTAAGTTCATGGAGACCCTCATTGCCCCAGATCTGATGGGGCGGTGGGGATAGAGAGGGATGCAGATACCCACTCAGAGGCAGAGCAAGGAGATGCAGGACTCCAAGTCCCTACTTAGAAAGGTTAAAGATCAGTTACTTGATCTGTCTGCTGGGTGTCGCTGGAGGTCACACATCAGAGTCCAGATTGTAAGAGCATCGCACACTTTTATGTTTTAAGTTGCTGCTACTGCTGCTCTGGAGGACCAGAGTAAACAATACCTGTGTGGGCAGTGTCCTCTCTGTCAGTCTCCCAGGAAGTGGGGATTTCTTGAGTTGGAGAGGGGCGTCTCACAGCGTCTGAGAAAAAGATACTTTGGGTGACCAGTAGCCAATATGGGAGTCATTGATCTCACCGAGTGTGGTCTTCTCTCATAATCATTGCATTTTTATACTTGCTTTTCCCACAGTCTCTCCGGAAAACCCAGGTCAGGAAAGTTTGTTTGGCTTGTGAGTTTATCCAGGAGACTCCCATTAGGAACAAGGTATTGTGTGGAATGATCAGCTCATTTTCTCATCCCTTATGTGATAATAGTATTGGACCAATCTAGGAGAGAAATTTTCCAGAAGACTGGGTGGGGGGAAAAGACACTGGGGAGTGGGCAGTTCAAAGGAACAACATGAGATTAGCATGAAGTATGTCTTGGGAGAAATAGAAGCATGAATCAGATGGTAGGAAAAGAAAATTTTTGCTAAAGAGGGAAGTCCCTGTTTCCTAAGCAAAAGGACAAGTGTGGACTTCTTGGCAGGTTAGAGGTGATGTGTAAGGGGATCACATGGAGAATGAAGCTCTCGGTCTGTGAGAAGGTAAAGGAACAGGCTAAGCCTTTGGTGATCCATTTTGATGATTATTTTTTCTGCTGGGCCTCATCACACTTGTCAGTTTCTCATTTTGACCCCTATTTTCATGAGAGTGAAATTGCAATTTAATTCAGAAATCTGCCTGGATAATCATTACAATCCTGGTTTTATCAGCATGATCCATGGTTTGAAAACTCTCAGCTCTGTTTATACAGGATACATTTCTCTTTTTTTCTTTTTTAAAAAATTTTATTGAATCACCATGTGGAGGGTTACATAGTTCTCAGGATTATGTCAGTTATACAATACTCAAACACCCTTCCCTTCACCAGTGCCCATCTTCCATCACCAACCCCCCCAGTATACCTGCCGCCCCCTCCCACCTCCCCAGTCCCCACTCTTGTAAGTGATAAGTTTCACTTCGTTTACGCCTTATCTCGATTACATTCCATGTTTCAACACACAACTCACTACCGTTGTTGGGGTTTCCCCCCCAAAAAGAAAAAGACAGTCCTATTGCCAAGGAGGCATTTGATAGTTCTCCACTGCTAAGAATATAGAGATATTAAGTCCCACTGTTTGTTACATAACTTTTCTTTTTCCCACTTGCCCCGCGCCACCGAGTTCACGCCTGTTTAGTAATCGCCACGCTGCCTGACAAGGGAAAAAAACCGAAAAGGATGGTTATTTCCAGTCATCAGCAGGCGTGGGGCTCTGGCTTAGTTGATAGACAGTAGAGTGTCTGCAAGCAGTTTCTGGAACCGAAGGTCTTGCGCTGGTATCGGCTCCGGCTCGAGATTCCACCAGCGTCCCACTGTTCCATGTACATAATTTTTCCCCTTATATCCCATTCCCACGCCACCAGGTCTGTTTTCTTAATGGACATCACACTGTAGTTGATGCCACGCCACGTTTCTTCCCGAGAAAGAAGAAAATTTCTTCTCAGCCAGCGTGGGGATATAGCTTAGTTCACTCTAGAGAGATGGCTACCACTTTGATTGCCTTCAATATTTCAGCAACAGACTTACTATTCTTGTTAGGATCTCCCACAAAAGTCCGACCCATTAAAAAGGAACCATTACATATTGCTGATAAAGCCCAGGGAAAGTACAACCAGAAATAACATCACTACAAACTTTTACCCTTTACAGGATACATTTCTGTTTGTTCTCTGGGTGAGGTAATGATGCGTCTGGGGAGCCCGCCCCCCATTTCTCCTTGTCTCCAAATGAAGACAATACTGAGTTACTCTCCTAACCTAACTGACACAGTCTTCTTCCATACAATGAAATTCTCCTAACCTATCACGGGAATCTTGTCGCAAGACTATTTTATTTATATGTGTATGACAATTATTTTAGTACTTAGTGATAGGTTATAAAAAGTTGCATAAGGCAGAGGAGAATGAACATCACCCCACAGGAGAACAGAAATTTATATTTGTTCTGGGAAAAGAAAGAAATATATTTGCAGTTTTAAAAAGGGACAGCCGGATTAGTCTTAGGGAGAAGCAGCATGACGGTGCGCGGTTTCAATGTGACCATGGGACTTATTGACAGTGATTTTATTGGTGAAATCTGGCTCATAGTCACTATCCAAGCTGACTTCAGGATATTAAAAGGGGAGTGCATTGCTCAACTGCTTTTGCTTCCATATGTATCTGGGAAAAGTACAGGCATGAAAAGAGAAGGTGATTTTGGAATACTAACCCAGAAATATTTTGGGCAAGAAAGATAACTGATGATAAACCTGCTTTAGTTATGACCTTTGCGGGTGGAATAAAACTGGAAGGTATGTTGGATTCAGGTGCTGATGTTACTATTATTGCCTCTCATCAGTGGCCTGTGATTTGGGAAAAGCACCGTGTGGATGTTACCTTTTCTGGTTTGGGTGTGATCACTGATGTACAGCAGTGTTACCTTTTCTGGTTTGGGTGTGATCACTGATGTACAGCAGAGTGTGCGACCGCTTCATTGTACTGATCCTGATGGAGACAAGGCAGAAATTCAGCCATACGTTGCTCCAATAGCCGTTACCATATGGGGACGGGATTTGTTAAAACAACTTCGTGTGAAATATATTAAGGAGAAAATGGCGCCCCCGAGAGCCACCTTTTTAATTGGGGCCGCTGCTCAAAAAACAGCTCTCCCAATACTCTGGAAACAGGTTCAGCCTGTTTGGGTTGAGCAGTGGCCCTTGGCAAAAGAAAAACTTGAAGCGTTACATGAGTTGATTACAGAACAGCTTGACTTGGGACATATTGTTCCGAGCTCTAGCTCTTGGAATTCTCCTGTATTTGTTATTAAGAAAAAGAGTGGTAAATGGAGGATGTTAACTGATTTGAGAAAGGTCAATAATCATATGGAACCCATGGGCCCTTTACAGTCAGGCATACCTAACTTGGCTATCATTCCAAAGCAGTGGAATATTATTATAATCGATTTAAAAGATTGTTTCTACAACATCCCTTTAAGGGAGGAGGATAGAGAAAAGTTGGCTTTTTCTGTGCCTTCTTTAAATAATGAGCATCCTACTAAAAGATACCAGTGGACTGTTCTACCACAAGGGATGATGAACAGCCCGACAATGTGCCAATATTTTGTTAATCAACCATTGGATGTAATAAGGATACAGTATCCTGAGGTTAAAATTATCCATTATATAGATGATATTCTAATCACTGCTGTGCCTCAGACAAATTTGCAGAAGGTTTATGAAGCTGTAATTTATGAATTAGAATCATGGGGTCTAAAAATTGCACAGGATAAAATTCAACACCAGGTTCCTTGGGAATTTTTAGGACAAATAATATGGGAAAGCAAAATTACACCTCAAAAGGTCCAAATTCAGAGAGATGAGTTAAAAACTTTAAATGATTTTCAGAAACTATTGGGAAATATAAATTGGCTGTGTCCTTCTTTAGGCATCCCAAACTATGCCTTACAAAACTTGTTCCAAACCTTGGAAGGTGATTCTTCTCCTAAGAGCCCGAGGCACCTCAGCCCTGCAGCTGAACGTGAATTGGAGTTAACTGAGGAAATTGTAAATAAGGCTCAACTAGATAGAGTTGATTCTTTAGAAAATTTAAATTTGATAGTGTTACATACTTCACATTCTCCCACTGGGGTTCTGGTACAAGGAAATAATATTGTGGAATGGAGTTTTTTATGTAATAAGCCTACCCAAAAATTGGCTACATATGTGTATAAAATATCTCAAATAATTATAAAAGGAAGAAAGAGGACTAGGCAACTAATAGGGAGTGACCCTGTTGAAATTATTGTGCCATTAACTAATGAGCAAACTAAAACATATGGGAATTTGATGAGGATTGGCAAATTGCTTGTACTGATTATTTGGGTAAAAATCATAATAGTTTTCCGAAACAAAAGATGTTTCAATTTCTAAAATCTACTAATTGGATCTGGCCTAGCATTATAAAAGCTGAACCTATTGAACGAGCGTTTACTTATTTTACGGATGCCAGCAAAGGAGGAAAGGCTGCTTATACTGATATGCAACATGATAAAGTTTTACAAACTCCATATAATTCAGTTCAAAAGAATGAATTGTTTGCAATTATTTCTCTTCTACGAGATCATCCTGAATCAGTTAATATTATAACTGATTCTCAATACGCAGCCTGGACTGTTAATCATATACTTACTGTCGCCTTGCCTTTGAGTGACTCTGAACTTATTTCTTTATTTAAAGATTTACAGCAAGTTTTGAAAGACCATAAGCATCCTTTATACGTTACCTATATACGAGCTCATAGCAGTCTTCCTGGTCCTTTAGGTCAAGGCAATGATCAGGCTGATAAGTTGGTTGCTTTGGTTATAAACGCTGAAAGATCTCAAGCTCTACACCATCAGAATGCCGGAGCACTAAAAACCAAATATGCTCTTACTTGGAGGCAAGCTAGAGATATTATTAGACAATGTCCTACTTGCCAAGCAATTAATACACCTCATATGCCTTTGGGGATTAATCCTCGAGGCACAAAAACAAATGAAATTTGGCAAATGGATGTAACTATTATCCCAGCTCTTGGTAAACTAAAATATGTTCATCAGTCGATCAACACCTACTCTCATTTTAGATGGGCTTCTGCATTACCTACAGAAAAGGCAGGAGCTGTGATTACTCATTTGTTAGAAGCATTTACTGTTATGGGCATTCCTAAAACTATAAAAACTGATAATGCCTCTGCATATATATATCAGCAAAAATGCATGCTTTTTTCTCTGTTTATGATATTAGTCATATTACAGGAATTCCTTATAACAGCACAGGACAAGCTATTATTGAAAGAGCAAATCGCTCACTTAAAGAAATGCTACTTAAACAAAAAGGGGGAATACATATGGAATCTCCCAGACAGCAGTTATCCAGAGCACTGTTTACTTTAATTTTTTTGAACCGCTCTGATAACATAACACCTGCAGAAAAACATTGGGAAGTTCAGAATAGCTCAGAAGAAACAAGTTCTAATGCAAACAGAAATACTCAGATCAAACTATTCAGAAATATAAAGTCCTTTATAGGGACCCAGTCACTGGAATTTGGATACCACGCTGGGTAGAAAGATGGGGGCGAGGTTTTGCTTTTATTTCCACAGAAAAAGAACAATTCTGGTGTCCCACCAAAAGGCTTAAACTTCTCCATGAATTCGATCAAGAAAAAGCAGATGAAACGGTTACGAAAAAAGATGAAAGAACTCCGGATCAGTGATCTGAGTCTGAACCAGAACGCACTCACTCAACTTAGAGGCTTTCCAACAACACAGCAAGAGGGGATTCCAACATGGGAAGACATTAAGGCCCTGACTCAGAGTGCTGAAAAGATACTGCATGACACTAATACAAAGAAGACGCCTGAACATTTCTTTTTAGCTATCATATCTCTAATGAAATAGTAAGTAAGTGCCCCTATTAAAAATCTAACCTACTGGGTTTGCCTCCCCTATTTAACTTTACTAAGGGGTGTGTCTTGATAAGATGAAGTGTTACCTATTTAAATAAGGAAATATTTTGGCTGCAAATATATCTTATCTGGAGAGTATAGAAAAATTTATGTTATTTGATTTCTTGGAAAAATTGTAGAGGATTAGTTGCAAAATTTTATATTATGATTTTGTTAAAATTATTGATTGGAGCCCTAAAAGTTATGTTCATACAGACAAAAGAGTAGAAATAAGCCTGGTAAGGCAATTTAAAGATAATCAGTGTATGGATGCAATGGATTTTCCCTTACTGCATCATTTTAATTTGGATTTTTAAGGTAAATTTACTAATGTAAAATTGGCCTTGCCTTGTATGAGTATGCCTTATGGCAGGGAAGCCCAACTAAGAATGATACTATTAACCTGACGTATTTCAACAGAAATTTAATCCTTTCTGTTTTAGCATGTGCTCCCTTTCCTTAGGTGATATGAAGGAATGATTTCCTGTAGACAGTGTTCCATCTATACTTGTATTAATCAATCTATGAGATTCCTCGAGGAAGGAAGTTTTTATTTTTCAGAGCCCGAGTAGGTGTTTGAATGCTGGCGACTTTTCGTCGACCATGGGAGAAGAATCCAACGACTGAAGCGCGTTGTCAACTGATCATTGCTGCTATCATGGGGATCATTGCAGCGACAACAACAATGGCTGTGGCAGACATAGCTCTGAAGCAAGGAACATAGACGGTGGAATTCATCCAGAAATGGCGTGAGAATTCTGAAAAATTATGGTCTGTTCAAAGACAAATGGACTCTGAATTGCAGTCTGAATTGGCTGATGTTCCTTGAACTGTTACTTTGTCTGGTGACTGGTCAGCGAGTCACCACTGTAAAATGTGATTGAAATACTGCTTTATTCTGTATAACATCTGTGCTATATAATGTGACTAAATTCTCATGGGAAAAGGTTAAAAATCATTCGATAGTGTATAAAATACATATGAACAATTATGGATTTGCAAACTCATGGTACCTGTAATAACTATTCTTCTGGTATTGGATTCTTTGGAAAATATGATAAAGCATTTTTGATAAGTTAAATTCTTTTAATTTAAGGAACTGCTGGGAAGATCTGTGAGAATAGGTGTTCTGCTCTTGTTATTGGCCATTTTGTACCTAGCATTTTATTTTAAGGTTAAGGGAAATGAAAGGCTGCTTGAATTGTTACGATGGTTAAAATCCGTCATAAACAAAAAGGGGGAGATGTTGGGGCTGGACTGAGCTATCAGGGCGAGCCCATGTATACTGTACCGTACTACGGACAGGAACATAGGGACCCATGAAAATGGACGAGATTTCTCGTGTGTCCTGACTGGTTTAAATGAAGCTGAACATTTTCCCCCATTTCAAGCTGTCTTCAGAAAAATAATTTTAGTATATTGAAAAGAGCAGTTTTCCTTCTCTCACAGAAGCCTGGCTGATCTTTGACATGCAGATGGTGTTAGCCAGGCCTGACCTTTGAGATTGTAAAATGCAGGCTTGGGTCCAGCATAGTCTTTGGGATGTAGATTTCAGATGCCTGCCCAGTTTGTATTTGAAGTGGCAAGCACAGCCTAGTCTTTGGGATGTAAATCCAGGTGCCTGAAGCCCAAGAAATGTTTCAGTTTGGGTTTTGTATCCAGGTGCCTGTAGAAGGTTTCAGTTGTGGTTTTGTATCTTTTCCTTCTCAGTTCTGTATCCTTTTCCCGAGGCTATAGGCCAACCCATACAGGGAAACAATATGTTTCCACTGTCTCAATGTTCTCCCTGTAACTTCTTTTGACGGTGACATCACTGTATTGCACCCTTTGGGGGTACCATGATCAATAAAAGGAGATCCACGAGGCCCTCTGCCTTTGCTAAGAGCCAGAGAGAGCCTTAGTCCTCCAATCAAGACATTTATTCCGCATTCCTTATCTCAGCGCCTCCGACCTACCACACGAACACTTATCTATTTATTTTCGGCCACACTTGGTGGTGCTCAAGGCTACTCCTGGCTCTGCACTCAGGGTTCACTCTTGGAGGCCTTAGAGGACCATACGGGTTGCCAGGGATTCAGCTTCGTTGTCAGTGAGTCTATACACAAGACAAATGCCTTACCCACTGTACAGCCTGTCAGGTCCCTGTGTGGGAGAGTTTAATGTGTTAGGCCAAAGGACAACCTATTGTGCATGTGTTTAGATGAAGCATGCCTTAAGGAGTAGTGTGTGTGTGTGTGTGTGTGTGTGTGTGTGTGTGTGTGTGTGTGTG
>JASTTN010010892.1:150219-199159 GCA_030324115.1 Sorex maritimensis
TGTGTGTGTGTGTGTGTGTGTGTGTGTGTGTGTGTGTGTGTGTGTGTAGTAAACATGGACAGACTCTGGCGACTGAGCAATATGTCACAATGACAAGGATGAACCAGGACCTTTCCCTGTCCGTGTTAGATGTTTCTGGTCCATGTGGATGACTCAGGGCCACAGAGTGCAGAGCGCACAGCAGTGCCGGCCTGCATTTCCCACGTTTTTTACTGATCTGCGGTTGCTCCTCCCAGCTGCCCCACCATGTAGCAGCCTCCACTCCCCTGACCTTCGGCTCCTGACGTTTCCTGTCAGATGTGTATGTTTTGCTCCTTTAAGAAAGACCCAGATTCGAAGTCAACCCCCAGCCTTGAGTGTTCCAGAGGCATGAAGAGCTGAAGTGTGTTCCTGTCTTCCTGGTGATCGTCCAGCCCAGGCAGTGGGGTCCAGTCTGTCTCCTCCTAGACTACACAGACATCGTATGTTCCTGACTCTGCATGTCCCGGGACTACACGTTCTGGCATCAAGTAAAACAGGGGTTCATTTCTGGCACCACAAAAATCGAAGATTGAAAGATGTCAGATTTCCATAGATTACTCACTGGTTTCAAAATTGTTAATGCCAGTTTCTGTAACGTTCCATCAAGTACATGTGTGCTTAATCTTAATGGTTTGTTTTTGATTAAATCCTTCAGATATAAGAAGCCTAAATAGTATTTCAACATATAGCACAGCAGTTGGGCGTTCGCCTTTCACGTGGCTGACCTGTGTTCAATTACTCCACCCCTCTCGGAGAGCCCGGAAAGCTACCAAGAGTATGGAGCCCAAAAGCAGAGCCTGGCGAGCTACCCATGCGTAATGAATGTGCCAAAAACAGTAACAATAAGTCTTTTAATGATAGACATTACTGGTGCCTGCTCGAGCAAATCGATGAGCAAGGCATGACACTGACTATGACCCCATCTACTTATAAATGGGTATACAACAGTTTATATGCACAGTTATACATAGATGAGCATATGTCTGTGTATTTTCTGTTTCATTTCCGAAAATACCTGTAATATATGTGTATACATTTCGTTTTTATTTTTTTAATCCCCAATGTCTTGTATTTAAATAATCTTTAAAAACTTATCTTCCCCTTGCACTTTATAGAAACACCATGGTTTACAAAGTTTTTCATAATATTTGTTCCAGGAACTCAATATTCCAACAGTATCCAAGCACCATTCCACCTTGCCTCCACATTGTCTCCAATTTTACTGACCACCACTTAAGCCTGCTCTTATAGCAGGCCCTCACTAATTTATTTTAAATTGCTTGTTATCAATAGTTTGCTAACAGAATGATAAAAACACTTTCTTAGAAGAAAGTTAGTGAGGATTGTTGTATCTCACCATGGAGACATTAAGACCTTGTACAAGAGATTACTAAGATGTTGTTACATGTTAGGCCTTCTGTATTGATATTTTGTTAATTAGGATTGGTTGCCTTCTACATTATATTCCCAATTAATCTGATATGTGACTCTTGGTTTATCAGTATTTTAGAGTTTGAGATGTTGCACATGTGCTCCAGGAAATCAAAAACTTTTAAACCGGTGATACAGCTAGAGTAGAATTTTTAACTGTAGGGCAGCTTTGGATTGCCGGGGCTTCTGGATCTACAGGGAAATCAGGGGAAGTAACCCATTCCTGACTCCCTGAAAGCCTGATGATTTTAGTTACAAAACCCACATACCTGAGTTTTTCAGCAGATTAATTTCTGGGTGAGGCTGGACCCAAGCAATGAAGTCTGGCCTGGAACATGTTGACATTTGTGGAGTGTGGCAGTTTTTGGCTGCCAGGGCTGTATGGGCAGGCACTGGTTGACCCACCCCCTCCAAGGTGCCCAGAGAGACTCAGCCTTGAGCAGGGTTGGCGAATCTCTGCAACTTGTTGATTTTTTTGAGATATATGTATAGGTCTTTGGATCATAGCTGGTGAATGAGCTTATTTGGCGCTGGAGATGGTTCACAAGCATTACTTCCAGGACTTCTGGAAATACAGAAGGATGGGGGAGGTAGCCATCCTCGATTTTGTGCCTTTGCCACTTGTAGTTCTCACCTCACCATGATTTCACTCTTTTTTGGTGCCTTCATCTTCTCATATATGAGGCCAGGTCCCAGAACACTCCACTGCAAGACAAGGTTGGTTCCATGTTCTATAGCATCATCACCTCGACCCTGAATCCTCTGATTTATACTCTCTGCAATAAGGGTATAGATAAGGCAATGAGGAAAGTGCTGGGGAGAGACGCTATAATACAATGAGTAACTTCTGGATGCTCTGAGCAGAGGAGTTGAATGCTGTCTGCTCCTCAATTAATTTGTGTAAATTTTCAAGAGTCCAGAACGCTGATGTTCCTCAGCTGTTCAAAAATAATGTGCTAAATAAAAATTCAGGTGCTCTAAGTTGATCTCTGGTGTCTAAGCACTGCAGACAACTGTGTTACTTATTTGTGCTTCTAGATTTTGAATAACCAATATTTGTTTGTAAATAGTCTGTGGACTGGGAGACCTCATATCTTGGTGATGGAAGATTTGGCATCCAGTGAGAAAAACTTCAGGTTTCAAGATGAACATCTCCTCCTGTGGGAGAAGGAATGAAGAGCCCTCTTATTAAACACTGCCTCTATATAAGAGTAAACCACCTCCTTTAAAATTAATTAATTAATTAATTAGTTTATATTTTAATTAGTGAGTCAGTGAGGGTACAGTTACAGTTTCACACATTTTCGTGCTTGTTTTTCCCTCATGCAATGTTCGAGAGCCCATCCCTCCACCAGTGTCCATTCTCCACCACCAATGAACCCAGTATCCCTCCCACTCCCCAATCCCATTTCCCCAACCCACACTGCCTTTTTGGCAGGGCATTCCAATTTGTTCTCTCTCTCTCTCTCTCACTTTGGGTGCTGTGGTTTGCAATTGGGGTATTGAGTAGCCATCATGTACAGTCTCTAGTCTACTTTCAGCATGCGTCACCCTTCCTACGCGGGATCGCCAATCACATTTTACTTGGTGTTCCCTTCTCTATATGGGATGACTTTCCCCCAGCATGTAAGTCCAGCTTCCAAGCTCTGTAGCCAGCCTCCTGGTATTATATACTACTATTCTTGAGTATTAGTCTCCTACTCTGTTATTTTATATTCCACAGATGAGTGCAATCTTTCTATGTCTGTCCCTCTCTTTCTGGCTCATTTCACTTAGCATACCTTTTATATTTATCCACTTATATGCAAAGTTCATGACTTCTTCTTTTCTAACCGCTGCATAATATTCCATTGTATAGATGTGCTAAATAGATGTACCAAAGTTTCTCTAACCAGTCATCTATTCTCGGGCACTCTGTTTTTTCTAGATTCTGACTATTGTAAAGAATGCTGCAATGAACATATAAGTGCAGATGTCATTTCGAGTATACTTTTTTGCTTCTCCAGAATATATTCCCAGAAGTGGTATTGCTGGATCAAATGGAAGCTCAATTTCTAATTTTTTGAGAAGCGTCCATATTGTTTTCCAAAGGGGCTGGACCAGTCGGCATTCCCACCAGCAGTATAGAAGGATCCCTTTCTCCCCACATCCTCTCCAACAGCAGTTGCTTTTGTTCTTTTTGATGTGTGCCATTCTCTGTGGTGTGAGGTGGTATTTCATGGTTGTTTTGATTTGCATCTCCCTGATGATCAGTGATGCAGAGCATTTTTTCATGTACCTTTTAGTCATTCGTATCTCTTCTTTGGAAAATTTTCTGTTCATTTTTTCTGCCTATTTTCTTATGGGGTTGGATGTTTTCTTCTTGTAGAGTTCAACCAGTGCTTTATATACACTTTATGTCAACCCTTTATCAGATGGGTATTGGGTGAATATCGTTTCCCATTCTGTAGATTGCCTTTGTATTCTGTTAACTGTGTCTTTTGCGGTGCAGAAGCTTCTTAGTTTAATATAGTCCATTTGTTTATCTCTGTTTCTACTTGATTGCTTAGTTCCCTGTCATCTTTGAAGATACCTTTAGCTTCAATATCGTGTAGGGTTTTGCCAACCTTGTCTTCGATGTACCTTATGGATTGTGGTCTGATGTTTAGGTCTTTAATCCATTTTGATCTGATTTTTGTGCATGGTGTCAGGTCGAGGTCTAATCCCATTCTTTAGCATGTGGTTGTCCAGTTATGTCAGCATTTGTTGAAGAGGCTTTCCTTGCTCCACTTCACATTTCTTGCCCCCTTATCAAAGATTAGATAATTTTTGAGAATTTCATACATTTGGGGTTGTGTGTAGGGATATTCCATTTGTTCCATTGGTCTGCGGCTCTGCCTTTGTTCCACTACCATGCTGTTTTAATTGTTACTGCTTTGTAGTAAATTTTAAGGTTTGGAATGGTGATGCCTCCCATCATCTTTTTCCCAAGAATTGTTTTAGCTATCGGTGGGCATTTATTGTTCCACATGAATTTCAGGATTGCTTGATCAATTTCTTTGAAGAAAGTCATGGGTATCCTTATAGAGATTGCGTTAAAAATGTATAATGCTTTTGGGAGTATTGCTATTTTGATAATGTTGATTCTCCCTTATCATGAGGAGGGGATATGTTTCCATTTCCTCGTGTCCTCTTTTATTTTACGGAGAAGTGTTTTATAGTTTTCTTTGTAGGGATCCTTTACTTCTTTAGTTAAGCTGATTCCGAGGTATTTGATTTTCTGGGGCATGGTTGTGAATGGGATTGCTTTTTTCATGTCCCTTTCCTCTGTCTCATTGTTTGTATATAGGAAGGCCATGGATTTTGGGGTATTGATTTTATAGCCTGCGACTTTACTGTACAAGTCTATTGTTTCTAAGAGTTTCTTAGTAGAGGCTTTAGGCTTCTCTAGATATAGTATCATATTGTCTGCGAATAGTGAGTTTGTTTTCTTCCTTTCCTATCTAAATGCTCTTAATATCTTTTTCTTGCCTAACAGCTATTGCAAGTACTTCCATTACTATATTGAACAGAAGTGGTGAGAGTGGGCATCCTTGTCTTGTTCCTGATCTTAGAGGAAAGACCCTTGGTTTTTCCCCATTGATGATAGTGCTTGCCATAGGTTCGTGATAGATGGCTTTGACTATCTTGAGGAAAGTCCCTCCTATACCCATTTTGGAAAGAGTTTTCCTCATAAACGGGTGCTGGATCTTGTCAAATGCTTTCTCTGCATCTATTGATATGATCCTATGGTTTTTATCTTTACTTTTGTTTATATGATGGATTATGTTGATTGATTTCAGAATGTTAAACCATTCTTTCATCCCCGGGATGAACCCCACTTGGTCATGTTGTATGATCTTTTTGATGAGTTTTTGGATTCTATTTGCTAGCATTTTGTTGAGGATCTTCGCATCGGTGTTCTTCAGGGATATTGGTCTATAGTTTTCTTTGTTAGCAGTGTCTTTGTTTCCTTTGGTATTAGGAGAAATGTGCCTCATAGAAACTGTTCAGGAGGGTTCCTGTCATTTCAATTTCCTGGAAAAGCTTGAAGAGGACTGGCTACAAGTTTTCTTTGAATGTTTGGAAGAATTTGCCAGTGAATCCGTCTGGACCTGGGCTTTTGTTTTTGGGGAGACTTTTGATTACAGTTTCGATTTCCTTGATATTTATAGGCCTATTCAGGTATTCCAAGTCATCTTTGTTCAGTCTTGGGAGATTGTAGGAATCAAGGAATTCATCCATTTCTTTCAGGTTCTCTTGTTTCGTGGCATACAGACTTTCAAAGTAGTCTCTCATGATCTTTTGAATCTCCTTGGCTTCTGTTGTGTTGTCCCGCTTTCCATTTCTGATTCTGTTTATTAGGGTTCTCTCTCTCTCTTTCTTTGTGAGTCTTGGTAGCGGTTTATCAATCTTATTTATTTTCTAGAAGAACCAGCTCTTTGTTTCATTGATCTTTTGGATTGTTTTTCAGGTTTTCATATCATTAATTTCTGCTCTAAGTTTTATTATTTCTTTCCTTCGATCTGGTTTTGGTTCCTTTTGATGGTCCTCTTTTAAGATCTTGAGCTGCGAAGTCAAGCTATCTATATAGGACCTTTCTTCCTTCCTGAGGAAAGTTAGCAGAGCTATAAATTTTCCCCTTAACACAGCTTTAGCTGGGTCCTATAGGTTCTGGTAGCTTGCGTCTTCATTCTCATTTGTTTCGAGGTATTTTTTTTATGTCTTCCTTGATTGCCTTTGTGACCCACTCATTGTTCAACAGTGAGTTATTTAATTTCCAGGTGTTTGATTTGGTTCTCCGCATCTGTGTGTGATTAACTTCCATCTTCAGTGAATCATGGTCTGAAAATATAGTTGATACAATTTCTATCTTCCCGATTCTATTAAGGTATAATTTGTGACCCAGAACGTGGTCTATTTTGCAAAATGTTCCCTGTGTGCTGGAAAAGAATGTGTATTCTTTTTTTCTGGGGTGTAAAGCCCCTTATAGGTCTATTAGGCCTCTCTCTTCAATTTCTTCTTTCAGAGTCAGTGTTTCCTTGCTGAGTTTTGTTCTTGTCGATTTATCTAGAGGTGATAAGGCGGTATTGAAGTCTCCGACTACTATTGTGCTGTTAGTGATGTCCTCTTTGAAGTCTGTTAGGAGTTGTTTTAAATATTTAGCCAGTCGTTCATTAGGTGCGTATACGTTTAAGAGTGTGATTTCTTCCTGTAGTACCTATACGTTGATGAATAGAAAATGACCTTCGCTATCCCTTCTGATCTTTTTCAGCCTGAAATCTATGTTGTCAGATACTAGTATGGCCACCCCAGCTTTTTTGAGGGAGTTGTTTGCTTGCAGGATTGTTTTCCATCCTTTGACTTTGAGTCTGTGTTTGTTCTGGCTACTCAGATGTGTTTCTTATAGGCAGCAGAAAGTTGGGTTTCGTTTTCAAATCCATTTTGCACTCTGTGCCTCTTGATTGGTGCATTTAGACCGTTAACATTTAGAGAAATTATTGTCATGGGATTTTGTGTCATCTTTCTGTAGGGTTTATTATTCTCGTAGCGGTTTTCCTTGTCTTATAATAGCCCTTTTAGTCCTTCTTTTAAGTTTTGTCTTGAGTCTATGAAGCTTCTGAGCTGTTGTTTCTCCGTGAAATAGTGTATGGTTCCTTCAAGTTTAACTGAGAGTTTAGCCAGGTAAAGTATTCTTGGTGAGGTGTTCATTTCATTAAGTTTTCTCACTATATCCCACCCTTGTTTTCAGGCTTGGAAGGTTTCTTCTGATAGGTCTGTTGTGAATCTAAGGGGTGCTCCTTTGTATGTGATTTCCTTCTTTGATCTTGCTGCTTGCAGTATTGTCTATCCACGACATCCATCATTCTGACTAAATATACCGTGGGGATTTTTTATTTGGGTCCCGTTTAGCTGGCACCCTTCGGACTCCTTGGATCTGGATGCCCCCATTCTCTAGCTCTGGGAATTTTTTATCAATGATGTCTTTAATTGTGGTTTTTTTTTCCACTGGGATTGGTTCCCTGTGCCTCTGGTACTCCAATGATTCTTATGCTGTTTCTCTTGAGGTTATCCCCTCGGATTCTAATTCACTCTAGAGCCATTTTGAGGTCTTTTGCCATTATTTGTTGTTGCCTATATGCTTTCTAATTTTTATTTTTTTTAATTTAAATTTTATTGAATCACCTTGTGGAGGGTTACATAGTTCTCAGGATTATGTCAGTTATACAATACTGAAACACCCTTCCCTTCACCAGTGCCCATATTCCATCACCAACCACCCCATTATACCTCCCGCCCCCCCGTCCCCGCCCTTGTAAGTGATAAGTTTCACTTCGTTTACGCTTTATCTTGGTTACATTCCATGTTTCAACACATAACTCACTATTGTTGCTAGGGTTTCCCCCCAAAAAAGAAAAGACAGTCCTACTGCCAAGGAAGCATTTGATAGCTCTCCATTGCTGAGAATGTAGAGATATTAAGTCCCGCTGTTTGTTACATAGCTTTTCTATTTTTTTCCCCTTCGTCCCGTGCCACCGAGTTCACGCCAGTTTAGTAATCACCACGCTGCCTGACGAAAGGAAAAAAAACAAAAAAGATGGTTATTTCCCGTCATCAGCCGGCGTGGGGCTCTGGCTTAGTTGATAGTCTGGTAGAATGTCTGCAAGCACTTTCTGGAACCAAAAGTAATACACTGGTATCGGCCCTGGCTCGAGATTCCACCAGCGTCCCGCTGTTCCAAGTACATAATAATTTATTCCCTTGTATCCCATTCCCACGCCTCCAGGTCCGTGTCAGCTTAATGGACATCATACTATGGTTAACACCACGCCGCGTTTCTTCCCGAGAAAGAAGGATATTTCTTCTCAGCCGGCGTGGGGATATGGCTTAGTTCAGTCTATAGAGATGGCTACCACTTTGATTGCCTTCAATATTTCAGCAAAAGACTTACTATTCTTGTTAGGATTTCCCACCACAGTCCGACCCATTAAAAGGGAACCATTTCATATTGGTGATGATTAAATGACATTAGGTTGTGCAGCCATGGCAGCGGCCGCGCGGCTTTGAATTTCTGTATAAAGTCCAGGGAAAGTACAGCCAGAAATTACACATCACGACAAACTTTAACCCTATTATGGTTCCCCCAAAGTCCAACCCGTTACAAAGGACCCATTTCATATTGCTGATGATTAGATGACATTAGGTCGCGCAGCCGCAGCACTGGCCACACGGTTTTGGGTTTCTATATAAAGTCCAGGGAAAATTCTGCCTAAAATTCTATTGCTACAATCTTTTACCCTTCAACAAAAAACTCAGTACTATTGTTTGGAGTTTCCACCCACGGTGGGCCCTGCTAAAAAGGAACATTTACACGTTGCTGACAATCAAGAGATATTAGGTCTCTATTGCAGCCGCGCGGTTTTGAATTTCTATATGGAGTTCAGGGAAAATTCTTTTGGTAATTACATCACTCGCTGGCGGCACCTGAGCCAGCAGCTCTGAGCACACAGTTTGGAGGCATTTTGGGGGCGCTGCCTGTGTCTAAAGTAGTTCAGTTGCCTCCGGGGTCGATCTCGCGGGGCGGCAGAAAGGAGCGGCAGAAAAGCGTTGCCTATATGCTTTCTGCAGCTCATCTTCAAGCTCACTGATTCTGTCTTCGGCTGTAACGATTCTACTATTGAGGGATCCTACTGAGTTTTTTATTTCATCTACCAATTCTTTTAATTATGTCACTTATCTTCGTAGCTTTGAAATTTTTGCTCTCATTTCTTCCTGGATTATCTTGGTGGACCGTTCCAATGCTGCATCCATATCCTCCCGTAATTTATTGGATGTTCGTTCCATACTTGCTTTGAGTTCGTAAACCATATTCACGACTTCCTGTCTGAATTCTTTTTTTTAAAGAAATATTTTATTGAATCACCGTGAAAAAAAGAATGAAAAAAATTACAAAGCTTTCAGGTTTAAGTCACAGTCAAATACTGATTAAACCCCCATCTCTTCACCAGTACACATGTTCCACCACCAAGAACGCCAATACACCCCCCTCCCACCCCATCCCCCATCTAAGTAGCTAATGATATTTTCTTTATTCTCTATAAACTTTGAGTACATTCCATATTTCCATACAGAATTCACTATTATTGATTGGAAATTTTCCCCAACAATCAGGCCTGCTGAATAGGCATCATCTAATAATTTCCCTTCATTGTTGAGAGTGAAGACTTTGAGTCCTGGCGGCCGCTATGACGGCCGCACAGTTTTGGGTTTCTAATATTTTAGCTCAGTTCACAGTCAAAATGGATGGCTGCAAGAATCCGCTCTGTTGCCAAAATGGGTTAGGAGACCTCAGGATCACAGTCTTTAGGCGCGGAGGGTCTGCTCGTGCCGCGGCTCCGGGTCATCTCTCTTCCTGTCTGAATTCTTAATCTTAGAGGAGGTTGTATTTCTGGGAAGTCCCTGTTGAGGTTTCTGAGATCTTCTCTTCCATCTCTCCTGGCGGTGGGGTTTTTCGCTGTTTCTTCATGTTATTATGGGCTTTACTGTCAGGCGTTCTTCCTTAGCTTGTGAGGGTCCTCAATTGAAGACATGGTGTATGATCTCTTTACAAAGAACTTTTTGTGCAGCTTGATGTGTTCACTGACAGTTTTTGTGAAATTAGGATAGGCTAGGCTAGTTAACTATTAGCATATAGTGACTAATATGACCAGGGTATTCTTCAGAGGAATAAGTTAAACCGATTGTGACCAAAGCGCTATGCATGGAATGGGATAAATAACTGTGACCACGTGAGCAGCTGCCACTCCAGAAGGCCACGCCCCCTCTTGAGACCATGCTGCCTGACATGAGCACATGCCCTCAACAATCTGAGCAAGAGGAGGGGGTCAGGGCGGCGAGGAGAGGTGACTGAGAGCAGCAAGGCAGGGCTAGGAGCTTCAGAGCCCTAGACCGCGCGAGCCGGAGGTGATGGAAGAGCTCCTCCACCCTGGGCAGGGACTCAAAAGGGCTTAGCAACCTCCTTAAATGGCCCCCTCCCCAAAATATGATATTGTGGATGAGGCTAAAACACAGGAGTCTGGGGATTACACAAATTTTCATTATATGCAAAGTACAGTTCAGTAAGCTTCTATAGAACTAGGGAAGAATAAAAAAATCAAATAAAAATTAGCTTAGGGGCCAGAGCAATAGTACAGAGGTTAGGGCATTTGTCTTGCATGTGATTCTCCCAGGTTCAATATCCTGCACCCCATATGGTCCTCCAAGGACCATGAGGAGTGATCCCTGAGAGTAGGACTTGGGAAAGTCTTGATCACAGCCTCTTTCTACCCCCACCAAAATAAACAAGTTAACTTTAAAAGAGAACTTATATTGGCAGTGATAGTTTGAAAAACAAAAAAAGTCTTCATGATAACCCTTTCTCATTATTTTTCTCATTATTATTCTCATCAAATACAGATGTCTGGCCTGTGCTCCGTGGCCCTGCGAGAAACTGCCCCTAAGTCGGCGTCCTTCCAGCTTGGGCTCTTCTGGGCCCTACCCCCATGTTGCTGCTACTGCCAGTCAACCCCAGCGCCGCCCCAACTCACACGTCCTGCCCAGGTAACGTCCTGTCCGGGAACGCCCCCCTGCACTCCTCGGCCCTGCGAGAAACTGTGACCCCGCCAGGAAGATACTGGGGGCGTGGCATGTATCTCAGTGGGCGTGGTCTCAAAGTGGGCGTGGTCTCCTGTCAGCAGCGGCCGCAGTTATTATTTTTTACCTTAGCACAATAGGTATTGTCTATTTCTTTGAAAATCACCTTAGTCATCGCAACCACTTATGCAAAATACCCATTAGCTTAGTCTAACTTTATAAAAGCTATCAGTGAATAAGGGAAGCTTAGCACAACCAGAGCCCCTCCTTCCCACAACAAGAGGAAACAGGAATAAATAACTACAATGTTCCAACTCTACACTTCCCTAACAATATGAAGAAGCAGCGAAAATCCCCTCCACGAAGAGAGGGAGAAGAAAAGATTCCAGAAACATCAACAGGGGCTACTCACATCCACGACCTCTCAGATAAACAATTCAGAGAGGAAATCTGGAGGAGAGTCCACGTACTCCAAGCAACCATGGAACAGACATCCAATAAATTAAGGGAGGAGATGAATGAAGCACTGGAACGGTCTAACAAGAAAATGCAGGAAGAAACGAGAGCAGAAATTTCAAAGCTACGAATGGAAGTCACACAAATAAAGGAATCAGTAGATGAATTAAAAATCTCAGTAGATGCCCTCAAAAGTAGAATGACTACAGCCAAAGACAGAATCAGCGACCTGGAAGATGAGTTGCAGGAAGCTTATAGACAACAACAAATCATGGCGAAAGACCTCAAAATGACTATAGAACGAATCAGAGTCCTGGGGGATGACTTCAAGAGGAATAACATAAGAATCATTGGAGTACCAGAAGCACAGGGAAGTAACTCCAATGAAAAAAAAAAACAGTCAAAGACATCATTGCTAAGAAATTCCCAGAACTGGAGAGGGCAGGCATCCAGATCCAAGGAGTCCGAAGAGTACCAGCAAAAAGAGACCCAAATAAAAAGACTCCAAGGCATATCATAGTCAGAATGACAGATGCTATGGATAGAGACACAATTCTGCAAGCAGCAAGATCAAAGAAGGAAATCACATACAAAGGAGCACCCCTCAGATTTTCAGCAGACCTGTCAGAGGAAACCCTATGAGCCCGAAGACAATGGTGGGACATAGTGAAAAAACTCAACGAAATGAATGCCTCACCAAGAATACTTTATCCGGCTAAACTCTCAGTTAACCTTGAAGGAACCATACACTATTTCTCAGATAAACAACAGCTCAGGAACTTCATTGCCTCAAAACCAAACTTGAAAGAAGGTCTAAAGGGGCTACTGTAAGACAAGGAGGAGCCCCATAAGAACAACAAACCCCACAGAAAAATGACACAAAACTCCATCACAACAATCTCTCTCAACGTCAACGGCCTAAATGCACCTATCAAGAGACACAGAGTGGCAAAATGGATCCGGAAATTAAACCCAACATTCTGCTGCCTGCAAGAAACACACCTGAACAAACAGAGTAAACATAGACTCAAAGTCAAGGGATGGAAAACAATCCTGCAAGCAAACAACTCCCTTAAAAAAGCTGGAGTGGCCATCCTAGTATCTGACAACATAGATTTCAGGTTGAAAACTATTAAAAGGGACAGCGAAGGTCATTTTCTATTTATCAAGAGATATGTACAACAGGAAGAAATCACACTCTTAAACGTATACGTTCCTAATGAACGACCAACTAAATATTTAAAACAACTCCTAACAGACTTCAAAGGGGACATCACTAACAGCACAATAGTAGTCAGAGACTTCAATACCACCTTATCACCTCTAGATAAATCGACAAGAACAAAACTCAGCAAAGAAACACTGACTCTGAAAGAAGAAATTGAAGAGAGAGGCCTAATAGACCTATACAGGGCTTTACACCCCAAAAAAGAAAGAATACACATTCTTTTCCAGTGCACACGGAACATTTTCTAAAATAGACCATGTACTGGGCCCCTGAACGTACCTCAGTAGAATCGGAAAAATGGAAATTGTATCAACCATCTTTTCAGATCATGACACGCTGAAAATAGAAGCTAACCACTCACCGACATGGAGAACCAAATCAAACACCTGAAATTAAACAACTCAATGTTGAACAATGAGTGGGTCAGGAAGGAAATCAAGGAAGAAATCAAAAGATACTTAGAAACAAATGAGAATGAAGACACGAGCTACCAAAACCTATGGGACGCAGCTAAAGCCCTGTTAAGGGGAAAATTTATAGCTCTCCAAGCATTCCTCAGGAAGGAAGAAAGGGCCCACCTAGATAGCTTGACTTCACGGCTCAAGACCTTAGAGAAGGACCAGAAAAAGGAACCCAAACCAGATGGAAGGAAAGAAATAATAAAAATTAGAGCAGAAATTAATGACATCGAAACAAAAAAAAAGTCCGAAAGATCAATGAAACAAAGAGCTGGTTCTTCGAGAAAATAAATAAGATTGATAAACCGCTAGCAAGACTCACAAAGAAAGAAAGAGAGAGAACACTAATAAATCGAATCAGAAATGAAGAGGGGGACATCATAACAGAAGCCAGTGAGATTCAAAAGATCATTAGAGACTACTTTGAAGGTCTGTACGCCACAAAACAGGAGAACCTAAAAGTAATGGATGAATTCCTTGATTCCTACAATCTCCCAAGACTGAACAAAGAAGACCTGGAATACCTGATTAGACCTATCAATGTTAAGGAAATTGAAACTGTAATCAAAAATCTCCCCAAAAACAAAAGCCCAGGCCCAGATGGTTTCACTGGTGAATTCTTCCAATCATTTAAAGAAGACCTGTTGCCAGTTCTCCTCAAGCTTTTCCAGTAAATTGAAAAAATAGGAACTCTCCCAAACAGTTTCTATGAAGCATATATCTCCCTAATACCAAAAGCAAACAAAGACACCACTAAAAAAGAAAATTATATATATCCCTGATGAACACCGGTGCGAAGATCCTCAACAAAATATTAGCAAATAGGATCCAACAACTCATCAAAAAGATCATACATCATGACCAAGTGAGATTCATCCCAGGGATGCCAGTATGGTTTATCATTCAGAAATCAATCAATCAATCAATCAATCATAGATAATCCATCATATCAACAAAAGTAAAGATAAAAACCATAGGATCATATCAATAGATGCAGAGAAAGCATTTGACAAGATCCAACATCCGTTCATGATGAAAACCCTCACCAAAATGGGGTTTGGAGGAACTTTCCTCAAGATAGTTGAAGCCATCTACCACAAGCCTACGGCAAGCATTATCCTCAACGGGGAAAAACTAAGGGCCTGTCCTCTAAGATCAGGCACAAGACAAGAATGCCCACTCTCGGGGCGGCACCAGCCTAGCCTCCAGGTGGCCCCGGCCGCCCGAAGTCACGCCCTAGACCCACCCTCAGCGCCATCTTGCCACATTCAACAGAGAAGAACCTGGGCGTTCTGGTGACCAACACGGCCGGAGAATGCTCCGGACCCAATACCGGGCCAGAAACACCAGGGAGCCAGACAGAGTACAGCCAGCACACCTTCTCCACATGGATCCCCGGTGACACTGAGCAGCAACTAACACGGCTCCAGGATTCGGGACTGGGACAGCTCCAAACCGCGCGACCTTTTCTAAAAACTGAAAACATACAATCTTTTAATGGAAAACTAATTATCAAATGCTTCCATGGTAGTAGGGCTGTCTTTCTTGGGGGGAAACTCCAACAACAAGAGTGAGTTTTGTGTTGAAATATGGAACGTAATCAAGGTAAAGAGAAAATGAAGTGAAATTCATCAGTTACACAGTTGGAAGTAGGGGGGCGGGGGTATACTGGGGTTTTTGGTGGTGGAATATGGGCACTGGTGAAGGGATGGGTGTTTGAATATTGTATAACTGAGACATAAACCTGAGAACCTTGTAACTTTCCACATGGTGATTCGATAAAAATTTAAAAAATAAATTAATTAATTAAGAAAAAAAGAATGCCCACTCTCACCACTTCTCTTCAATATAGTACTGGAAGTACACGCGATAGCCATTAGACAAGAAAAAGGGATTAAGGGCATCCAGATAGGAAAGGAAGAAATAAAACTCTTACTATTTGCAGATGATATGATACTATACATAGAAAAGCCTAAAGCCTCTACTAAGAAACTCTTAGAAACAATAGACTTATACAGTAAAGTTGCAGGCTACAAAATCAATACCCAAAAATCCATGGCCTTCCTATACACAAACAATGAGGCAGAGGAAAGGGACATGAAAAAAGCAATCCCATTCACAATCGTGCCCCAGAAAATCAAGTACCTCGGAATCAGCTTAACCAAGGAAGTAAAAGACCTCTACAAAGAAAACTATAAAACGCTACTCCATGAAATAAAAGAGGACATGAGGAAATGGAAACATATACCCTGCTCGTGGATAGGGAGAATCAATATTGTCAAAATGGCAATACTCCCCAAAGCATTATACAGATTCAACGCGATCCCTATAAGGATACCCATGACATTCTTCAAAGAAACGGATCAAGCAATCCTAAGTTTCATATGGAATCCTAAGGAATAGCAAATGCCCACGGATAGCTAAAACAATTCTTGGGAAAAGGGCGATGGGAGGCATTAGCCTCCCCAACCTCAAACTTTATTACAAAGCAGTAACAAGTAAAACAGCATGGTACTGGAACAAAGGCAGAGCTACAGACCAATGGAACAGGGTGGAATATCCCTACACACAACCCCAAATGTATGATCATCTAATCTTTGATAAGGGAGAAAGAGATGTGAAGTGGAGCAAGGAAAGCCTCTTTAACAAATGGTGCTGGCACAACTGGACAACCACATGTAAAAGAATGGGCTTAGACCTCGACCTGACACCATGCACAAAAGTCAGATCAAAATGGATTAAAGACCTCAACATCAGACCACAAACCATAGGTACATTGAAGACAAGGTCGGCAAAATCCTCCACGATATTGAAGACAAAGGTATCTTCAAAGATGACACTGAACTAAGCAATCTAATAAAAACAAAGATCAACAAATGGGACTACATTAAACTAAAAAGCTTCTGCACCGCAAAAGATACAGTGACCAGAATTCAAAGACTATCTACAGAACGGGAAAGGATATATACACAATACCCATCTGATAAGGGGTTGATATCAATGTTATATAAAGCACTGGTTGTACTCTACAAGAAGAAAACATCCAACCCCATAAGAAAATGGGGCGAAGAAATGAACAGAAACTTTCCCAAGGAAGATATACGAATGGCCAAAAGGCACATGAAAAAGTGCTCTACATCACTAATCATCAGGGATATGCAGATCAAAACAACCATGAGATACCACCTCACACCACAGAGACTAGCACACATCCAAAAGAACAAAAGCAACCACTGTTGGAGAGGATGTGGGGAGAAAGGGACCCTTCTACACTGCTGGTGGGAATGTCGGCTAGTTCAGCCCTTTTGGAAAACAATATGGACGATTCTCAAAAAGTTAGAAATTGAGCTCCCATTTGACCCAGCAATACCACTGCTGGGAATATATGCCAGAGAAGCGAAAAAGTATAGTCGAAATGGCATCTGCACTTATATATTCATCGCAGCACTGTTTACAATAGCCAGAATCTGGAAAAAACCTGAGTGCCCTAGAACAGGTGACTGGTTGAAGAAACGTTGGTACATCTATACAATGGAATACTATGCAGCTGTTAGAAAAAAGGAGATCATGAATTTTGCATATAAGTGGATCGGCATGGAAAGTATCATGCTAAGTGAAATGAGTCAGAAAGAGAGAGACAGACATAGAAAGTTTGCACTTGTCTGTGCAATATAGACTAACAGAGTAGGAGACTAACACCCAAGAATAGTAGAAATAAGTACCAGGAGGTTCACTCCATGGTTTGGAGGCTGGCCTAATATTCTGGGAAGAGGGCAACTTAGAAAAGGGATCACCAAGTATAATGCGGTCGGAGGCCATGCGGGGGAAGGGTGATGCGGCTGAATTTGGGCTAGACACTGAACACAGTGGCCACTCAACACCTTTATTGCAAACCACAACACCTGATTAGAGAGAGAGAACAGAAGGGAATACCCTGCCACAGCGGCAGGGTGCGGTGGGGGGAGATGGGATTGGGGTGGGTAGGAGGGATGCTGGGTTTACTGGTGGTGGAGAATGGGCACTGGTGAAAGGATGGGTTCTCGAACTTTGTATGAGGGAAACATGAGCACAAAAATGTATAAATCTGTAACTGTACCCTCACGGTGATTCACTAATTAAAAATAAATAAATTTTAAAAAACAGATGTCTGGTATGTCCCCAGAGAATATTTATGTTTATACTACATAAACACATTCTATTTATAGTATAGAATGTGTTCTGGGGGCTGAAGAGATAGCACAGTGGGTAGGGCATGTGCCTTGCAAGTAGCCGATCCAGGTTCTATTCCCAGAAACCCATATGGTCCTCCAAGAACTTCCAGGGGTAATTCCTCTTGTAGAGCCAGGAGTAACCCCTGTGCATCGCTGGGTGTGACCCCCCCCCAAAAAAGATACTGTCTCCCAGAGACATCTGTATTATCTTTCCCTCTAGTTGTATAAGTTATCAACATTATCAACGGATCCCAACATTTAGTTCTCTGGGCTCTGAGAGCAAGCAAAGATTTTACCATAAATCCCAGACTAAGTCCTCAGGCCAGTTCAACTGGTCCTTCCCCATGGGGGTCCTGTCTCCTGCCAAGCTGTAACAGTTTGCATCAAGACCATACTTTCTAGAATGTGCCATTTTGATGCTGAGTAGATTTGCCTCTCATCCCAGGTCCATCCCAGTCCCACTGATGGATCTCCCTTCTGGGGTGTAGTAACTAGTAACTACACCTACACTTTCTGGGGTGTAGTTACTACAGAAGGTGTAGTTACTACACCTTCTGGGGTGTAGTAACTAGGACTACTAAAGTCTGTGTCAAGTAATTATGATCAAGTAATTATGCCCAGGAGCAGATATATTTTAGAGTGGATCAGCTCCCAAATATTAGGAGCATAGCAGTAATTTAACCAAAGAACATTGCTCTATAGTAAAATATTAAAAGGCTACAGGGGAAATAGAAAAGCAGGTACAAATATACAGCACTTCAAATTATCAGAATTACCAGAAAATTTTGGCTTATAAGTAATCAAGACTGACTTATGGAACTGTGACAATGAGAGGTAAAATAAAAGGGAAGGGTGAAAGATAAACTTTAAGTTAGGGATGCTAGCAAGAGCATGCTAAGCTTCTCTGGGAGGAAGAAGGAGGCAATTCACTGATGAAGCCTAAAGCACTTAGGTTTAGTATCCAACACAAAGGAAAGATTTAAGATAGATGTTAACCAAATTAGGTATGTTAGCAAGGTAAGCTTCTCTGGGAGGAAGAAGGGGGTAATTCACCAGTGAAGCCTAAAACACTTATGATTGATATCCAACAGATGATATGAGATAATTTGAGGAGTTTTTTTAGTAAAAGTCCAGGAGTGAAGAAAAGAATATATTTTGTATACATGCAGATTCATAATAAATGTATTATGACTTACATTTTACAACTTTTATTGTGCTCCTACACTGAACTCGGTGCCATACCATTGCTAAAAGACAATGCCTTTTGTTCTTGTCCAATCTAACATGTTTTTTAGCACATAAGTGTGTCTGCTATTTGCTAATCTCAATCCAGTTGGCTTTTATTCTCTTCCCTTTATTGTTGTTATTGGTATGAATCACATCACAAATGCTCCATACTGCCATATTCAATTTTCTTCACCCAGCAATAGTTGACAGAGATAATTATGCATTTATCCTGGGAATCTGAACACCACTCCAAAACACTAAAATCATTGCTCCTTTATTTTCTGTCCCTTTTGCCTGAATGTTTCAATATTTGACTTCTTATTGCTAGGTTTTCTGAACATTAACTCTCAGACCTTTTTTATACATTTGCATTTCATAATGGGTTTTCAACTTCAAATTTACATTTTCATCCCTATCTTTCTTCAAACTCAAAATTTTAATGCTGACTTCAAAGTCCTACTAATACAAAATGTGGTTTTTTTATATACAGAATTTCTGCTATCACCTCTTTATTTAAAGGGGGACAGAAGGGATTGAGGCTTTAAAAAATCTAATTTTATTTTGCACCCATGATATATCAGGTCATTCGCTTGATAGCATCCAATATAACTCTCTGAACTCTAACACAAAATTTTGGGAGGTAGGCAGTCAGGACAACTCATCTTATGGTAAGTGAGGTGTAGAGGAAGTTAGTTAACTCCACTAGGCTCTGAGTTGCTACAGAGAGAAGGGGCCACACTCCAGAGCCCAGGGTGAGGCTGGGGCAAATGGGGATGTGCAAGAATGTTTTGCTTTCAGGTCCATACGATCCTGTGTGACCCCGAGATTGAGGAGTTCTTAAATGTGGTACAGCAGGGGCTGGAGCGATAGTACAGCAGTTTGGGCGTTTGCCTTGCAGGTGGCGGACCCGGGTTTGATCCCCAGAATCCCATATAGTACCCTGAGCACTGCCAGCAGTAATTCCTGAGTGTAAAGGCAGGAGTAACCCTTGTGCATTGCCAGGTGTGACTCAAAAAAGAAAAAAAAATTAAAAATTAAATAAAAATGTGGTACCTTAGTGTCCCGACCCGTGAAACCAGATAACGGGGTTCATGAGGAGAGGGTGCGAGAGAGATAAGGAGATGGGAGACAAACACACACACACATACAGAGAGAGGTGAGCAAAAGCTACTTTATTGTACCTCTACAGTGCTTATGTATGTTTAGGCTTCAATCTACTCTCGTCATGGCCTTAAGGTAAAACTAGAAGTAACTAATGGCATCCGGGGCAACAAGGGGAGATAACAGTAGATATCCATAAGGCTGATCTGTCTGTTCCTGTTGGATAACCATCCTGCTCTTGTAAAAATGTCCCAGTCCTCTGGTTCTTGTAAAATGGCCTTCTCAACCTGTTTTTGCGAATGTTTGACTGCAAGCTCTATTTTGAAGGCCCGCTCACCACATCTCCTCCCTTTCTTTTTCTTAGAGCCAGTGTAGCTCCAATAGGGCATTAACCAGCAAAGGAGAGTAGAGGCCTATCCTCCTCTATGGTCGAAGTCAGACCCAAGGGAAATTGGACCCACTTTTGCAGGGGGGAGGTTTTCTTGGGGCCTAACCTCCATTCAGATAAGCGTGCTCTTCTGCAAGCATTTGTTATCAGTTCCTACTAATAGCGGGAAACTCTCTAGCCTGCAGATACCACCGTGCTGTGCTTTGAAGGTGCCCAGCCTGGAGAACGAGTGCTGGTCCCAAATGCCAGCGGGCATCTGGAGGCAGGACTTTTCAAGCTTATAGGGCATCTGTCAAGGCACTAGGCTCCTCAACATATCCCCTATATGCTAGATCTAGTCGATGGTAGTAAACTTGTAAGGGCTTAGCTTGCAAAGAGTCTAATTGTTGTTTACCGAAGGTAGTCAGGCATCTAAAGGCCCATGGCCTGTAGAAAATTAATAGCAGTAATCCAATTAAAGGGCCGAGGATGGTGGGTAACAGAGTAGTTAGCAAGGGGAAGTGGAGAACCAGGTTTGAAACTAACTTTGTTCCTACTCTCACTGTCTTTTTTCGACACTCCAGGCCCTCTTTGGGACCCTGCTTTTGGGGTGCTAGGAACTAAGGGAAACCGAGGCTTAAATCGAGAAAGCAGATGCCGAGGAATGAATAATATTATAAGCCAACTAAATCCCAAGTTACAAAGGCATAATATTAACTGTCTTCCTTTTTCCATACGAAAAGGACATTGCTTTAAAGTAAACTATTCAAAAGACATAAGGAGAGGAGAAAGGCAGTATTTCACTCAGAAATATAAAATCATAGATTTCTGAGGAATCTGACCTTACAAGTTGACAGAGTCTGATTAGCCTAAAAGGTGATAGACCAGTTGGGGAAGAGAGCACACAGGGAGGAGTTTACAAATAAACACAGTGGAATGTAAGTGCCTCCGGAGCACTGTGATAAACCTAAGCTTCCTGTGGCAAGGGGAACAGGACATACCAATGATATCCTACATCCCATCTCCCCCATTTCTGTTTACATAATCACAAAAATTTGAAATAGAAGAACAATTCCAAACACAAAAGTCTCATTAATTGTACTAAAACTTCAGTTCATTACTGAACCCAGACTAGTGCTTGTTGTAAAGTGTCCAATTGTCCTGCACTGTCCAAAGGTGATCAGAATCATGTAGTCACATTGTGAAGAAATGAAGTGTCCGGATCAAAATTTAAAAAGTTATTTCTGCAACAGCAGCAGCAGTGGTCACAGCAATAAGTCCCAGGGGAGCATCTAGAGGAGTCTGATGAACTTCATGAAACACTGGATCAGGCAGGGAGCACTGGATCAGGAGCATCACAACTTCTGTCAGGAGTTTTTCAGCAGGGAAATGCAGTCATTCTCTGGTCAGCTCACTGATAGCCATATATATGCGACCTAGCTTATGTTTGGAAAAAACACTTTTTTAAAGTTATCAGAGGCTTCGACCATAGGGGTTTGGTACATCTCCATGCCTAAGGCTAGAGAAAGTGACACGGGGAGCACCAATACAAACAGATATCCTAGAGAGAAAAGAAAAGGTGTTTCTATTAAAAGTCATTCCTTTCTTGGGGCTGGAGCAATAGCATATGGATAGACTTTTATCTTGCACGCGGCCAACCCGAGTTCGATTCCCAGCATCCCAATGGTCCCCCGAGCACCGCCAGGAGTAATTCCGGAGTGCAAAGCCAGGAGTAACCCCTGTGCATCGCCGGGTGTGACCCAAAAAAACAAAACAAAAAAAAGTCATTCCTTCCTCCTTCGGAAACTGAGGCACCTGTGAATTCCAAGGAGAGGATAAAAGGAAGGAATTGTTAATCCAAAATATAGGGTCCTAGTGGTTTCCATTCCACAACCTGTAAAAGAAGGGTATGAGGAATGCTCTTAATGTAACCTCATGATACGTTAAAGAAAATAGAGGCCTTTGCTGCAGGCCCTCTGATGTCATTTCTCTTGGAGAGGCAGAGTTAGGATCATCCTTTAGTATATCAAACAGAGGTTTAAGATCCCCAGTGGTAACATGCAAATAAGGTCTAAGTCAATTTATATTTCCTAACAATTTTTGAAATGCATTAAGAGTTTTTAAATGTGAGGTTCTTATTTGAGTTTTCTGGACCAGGACCTAGCCCCCTTTTAAGTCAAATCCTAGGAAAGAAAAGGACTCAGTGGTCTGTACTTTCTCGGGGGCAATTTGTTCCTGTCTGTGAAATGTAGGGGATAGAGAAAAAGCAGTCTTTTAAATCGATAACAATTTTTTTATAAGAGCTAGGGATAGCTACTGGGGAAGGCAAGCCAGGTTGCAGGGCTCCAAAGATCACCATGGTTTTGTTTATTTCTCTTAAATCTTGAAGCAATCACCAATTGCCTGGTTTCTTTTTTATTACAAAAATGGGGGTGTTCCAAGAAGTGGTGGGTTATATATGGCCTGCGGAGAGTTGTTTCTGCACTAACTGCTCTGCGGCTGCCAGCTTATGGCTGGTCAAAGGCCACCAATCAACCCATACTGGATCATCAGATTTCCAGATTATTTTGTCCGCATGGGGTGCAGGAGTGTCGGTGGGCTTTATTAAAAATTTTATTAAAAATCCACTTTATTGGGGGCTGGAGAGATAGCACTGCGGGTAGGGCATTTGCCTTGCACGCGGCCGACCAGGGTTCAAATCCCAGCATCCCATATGGTCCCCTGAGCACCGCCAGGGGTGATTCCTGAGTGCATGAGCCAGGAGTGACTCCTGTGCATTGCTGGGTGTGACCCAAAAAGCAAAAAAAAAAAATCCACTTTATTAAAAATCCACTTCTGCCATTGTTGGGCTTGGGGTCAATAGGATCCATCATTCCCTGAAATGCTCTTCCCAAGCCTGCTCCTTGTATAAAGCCACTGTTTAACATTTTATGGGGTACGGGGCTATCAGGCTCACAGATAAATATGATCTCCTAGGATCTCAAGGATGGAGAGAGTAAAAGGGGCTACAGGTCCATACTGAGTTACAGCTGTCTTCAACTCCTTGTATCACTTGTATATATCACTTGTCTTCCTGTTGATCTTTGATTTGCTTGAGCGGGTGCCAGCAACGTCTCCATTTGTCCCTGTTGCATGCTAGTGTAGTCCGATGGTATCTGCTTGCTCCAGGAACAGGAAGAGCCTCAAACCGTTCATTCAGGGTTTTGACGTAGAAGTCTGACCATCTCGTTGGTAGGCGGCCACGTGGTCTTTTGACGTCCCGTGGAATCCAGTCGGTAACAGCTCTAGTCCCGTGCTCGTCTCTGAATTGGGACATCTCTGAATTTCATTACATGTCTGGCCCATCTGATTTTTGATGTCTTGGCAAACAAGACAGCATCCCTGATTCTTGACCATCGACAGAGGTCGGAACTCCGGATTCCTTCTCTCACTTGTGTGAGACGTGATACTCCTAGCATAGCTCTTTCGATTCCTCTTTGGGACACCTGAATAGCGTTCTCATCCTGTTTGCATAGGGCCAAGGTCTCTGAGGCATATGTTAGTGCAGGAAGAGCGGTGGAATCAAAAAGATGTGCCCAGAGTTGGAGGTCCTTCGTCCTCTTAACCACTTCTTTGATGCTCTTGAAGGCGTTATACGCTGCTCTCTTCCTCCTACGCAGTTCTGGTGCCAAGTCATTCCTCATGTTGTGTTCTCAACCCAGGTACGCATAACTGCTGCATTTGGAGATGTGCAATCCATTGAGAGCAAATGGAGCATCAGGGACTAGTTCATTTTTCAAGAGCATTGTCTTGTTGAGGTTCAGCTGCAGTACGACCTTTCCACACTCGCGGTCAAAGTCAGCCAGCATTTGTGCTGCTGGGCTAATGTTTGGTGTTATGAGAACGATGTCATCAGTGAACTAGTGGTGGTATAGTTGCCGACCATCTATCTTCACTCCCATTCCTTCCCATTCCAGTCTTCACATGATGTTCTCAAGGGTGGCACTGAAGAGTTTCGGTGGAATGATATCGCCCTGCCCAACCCCTCTCTTTACGTCAATTATCACTTCCTTGTAGAATGGTGAGATCCTGGTGGTGAATCCATAATACAGCTCGCAGAGGATCTTGATGTACTGAGTTTGAATGCCTTGTTTGGCTAGGGCTTTGATGACCACTTCAGTCTCAACAGAATCAAAGGCCTTCTTTTAAGTCGATGAACGTTAGACAGAGCGGAATCTTGAACTCTCTCAAAACTTCAATGAGTTTGGTCACTGTGTGGAATGATTGATCATGCTGAATACTTTTTGGAACCCGGCTTGCTTGCAGGGTTGTCCTTCATCTAGTGTCCTGCCTATTCTATTCAGGATGACACAAGTGAACAACTTGTAGATGACAGACAGCAGGCAGATTGGGTGATAGTTGCTGATGTCGTGGATGTCTCCCTCCTTGTACAACAGAACAGTCCTGCTGCTTTTCCACTGGGATGGAACCTTGCATTCAGACAGGTAGCATGTCAAGAGCTGAGCCAGTGTTTTGATGAGTACTGGCAGCAGATTCTTCAGGTGTTCGGGTCTGACCTTGTCTCGACCGGGTTCTGTACGCATCTTTACTGACGAAATGGTATCAGATTTTGGAAGGGAGGACGTTGGGAATGACATATCCATCCTGCGGAATTTGGTAGGTGGACACGGCTGTCGAAGAGATCTGAGTGGAAGTCATGAATAATCCTCTCCATTGCCTTTCTGGAAGATTTCTGATAGATCCATCAGGACATTGGAAGGCAGTCATCTTGGTCTTGTAGTTGGCGAAGGACAGGCGAGCGTTGCGAATACTTTTCCCGCTTCTGCAACATCGATCAACACTACTGCTCTTCTCTCTTCGAGCTCTTCCTTTATATCTTCTCTGCACAGCTTTATGAGCTTGGACGTTAGCTTGTGGTTGCCTGAGGCTCACGCCAAACCACATTGACAAGTGGGCTCGAGATTTTCCAAAGACAGGCGTCTGTTTGTGGCTTTCTCACTCTTGGCATTCTTCGCACAGTCATGGAGGTGCTGAATCAGTCAATCGTCTTCCTTGTTGATGTTGTCAAGGACGGCATCTTCCCACATTGCTGCAATAGTGCCAAAGAGCTCCCAGTTGGTGGTCAGTCTGGGAGTTCCCTTCTTAAACTTAAACAAAATGCTCTGTGAAGTAGAATTTTGCATGAAGGAGACGGTGGTCCGATCCCGTTTGGAATTTTGGAAAAACAGCAAAATCTGTCAGGAAAAACCTTCGATTGAATATGATGTGGTCAATTTCATTGTGGAACTGTCCACTGGGAGACCCCCATGTCCAGCATTTAGATTTGGCCTTCTGGAACTGTGAGTTACCATGGATGGTCTTGGTCGACATGATGAACTCTGACAGTCTCTCACCCTGATCGTTCCATTCTAATCCATGGGTCCCAATGTTGATTTCTTAAGGCCACCTTCTTGTTTCTATCTTGGCATTAAAATCACCAACAATGATATTGTAGAAGATGTGGTCTTCTTTATAGAACCTCTCCAGTTGCATGTAGAACTTCTCAATTTCTTCTTCATCATAATTGGATGTTAGTGTGTAGATGATCAAGATAGAAACTGCCGGCAGTGAGCCACATCTATTCAAGCATAATTGTCCAATTCTGGTTGTTAGGCTTTCGAATGAATCAATGCTCATGGCCAAGTTCATGTTGACAAGGACACCAATGCCACCGACGCCTCTGTTGTCACATGTTTCAAGGAACAATTTTTCTCCAGTGTCGAAAACGGCATGATGTGATCGATGTCTTCTCATTTCAGTCAGACCAATGACATTGTACTTGATCTTCTGCACTTGCACCATCAGGTCCTCGATGAATGCTTCCAATGCAAGCATACGTGCATAGAAAGTACAGACAGTCATTTTAGTCTTTCTTCGTTTTGGCAGTCTAGTTCATCCCTGAGATTTTTTTCAGCCTCTCCTTGCTCACCTTTCTTTAAGCTACCATATTGGGGGCTCTTTCGGTGCCAGGTGAATGAGGCCCATTGGTGTTACTGTTTTTGGCATATAGAATATGCCACGGATATCTTGCCAGGCTCTGCCATGTGGGCGGGGTACTCTCGGTAGCTTGCTGGGCTCTCCAACAGGGATGGAGGCATTTAGGTCAGCCTCTAATCTCCCTTAGAGGTGTTCCCGTGGTTCACACCATATTTGAACCTTATCAAATATGGTTTGGGAATTATGGAAAATGGATATTAAGTGTCTTATGGTGAGTGTCATATGGTTCAGAGAGTGGCCTGGAGCGTGGCTATGGCTGGATAGTGGAGATAGTGGGGGTCAGCCGGTGAGGTATTTATCTAGCTTTGGTAGGGTGGGGCATCTGGGTTTGAATCCCTCCCTAAGGTGCTGGAGATTGGAGGAGGCAGACAGAGGATCTTGTTTCCGGGTCTCATTGAGCCTAGAGTCCAAGGTCGAAATGTTCTGCTTACCTGGTTTTGTGGAGCTTTAGTCATGTGTGAGTTTTGGCCCAAGTGTCTGGAGAGTGGCCTCGAGTGTGGCGGTGGCTGGGTAGGGGAGGTACTTTAACTCCTTAAGAGTATTAAAGCCCAAGCGATGATATTCCCTTTGGGCTATCTCATGTCTGTCTCCTCCCTCACCTTCTTGTTTAATTATTTCTTTTACAGGAAAGACCTGCAAAGCGGGAGTACTAGATTGCTTAACATTCGGCTGTTCAGGGAATGGTCCCACCATCTTCTTTCCTGGTGACTCCCGGGAGAGTTTTGGAGTGTCAGACTTGGTCAGAACCTGTGACGTCTCTCTGAGCTCAAGATTGCGGGCCCGAAGTTCTGACCACTAGAGAGTTATGCTCCTTTTTTAATGGAATCGCCTCTCATAGCACCTTTATATGCGAGACGAGGGTTTTTTGGCTTGACCAAAGTCAGAAAAGGACCAGGGTGCGGCTCATTGGCTGGGATAGAGGCTAAAGGGGCATGACTCCCTGTGGGTGTTTATGGCCCAACATAGCCTTGGAAAGCTGGAAGGAAGGAAAGTTATATGGAGGAGGTTGTTGGAAGAAGGGAGGCCAATCAGGATGACTATAATGTGCGGCCTCCATTTCCAATTCTGCCTCTTCGTCAGGGGGAAGTTGATCAGGAGGAATTTGACATACGGAATGGAATACTGCTGGTTCCTGACTCAAGGTCTTGGATTTAATTACAGGATTGTGAACGGACGGCATAGTGATAAAAACAGAGTCTTTAGCGTCAGGGGCATTAGAGTGGAGGAACTTAAGACTAGGACTTGATTTTATTTGAGGGCATTCTAAGAACAAGGAAGGCCTAGATTTTCTCTCCTCTAAATAGCCCTGACAAGTTGTTACTGCTCTCTCTATATCAGGGTGCCATACCCTAACACTTAGCATCTCATTAATCAGTGACCAATAATTATAGCTGGTGATGGGAGCCCTGTCAGGCCCAAACGTCATGGAGAAATCCTGAAGGGCGTCTCCTACCCTTTTCCAACGCCTCTCATCGATGGTGCCCTCTTGAGAAAGCCAAGGGCAGAAATCATCAAGAAATGTAAAAAATTAGACCAAGTCTTTCTTTTTAACTTTTACTCCTCTAGTTTTTAGTTTTGTTTTTAGATTGATTACAAATTTTTCTCCGACTGATAATTCTTGTCCCATGACAGACACAAAAAGGTAAGAGCAAAGAAAGTAAGAGTGAGAAGAGTCACCAACGTCCAGATATAAAGTGATAAATGAGATGTTTAATAGCGAGTACCCTTTCGAGGCACAGTTTTTCCTCTGCAGGGGACGCAAATTCATCTGGGATTCGCGTCTGTGACCCCCTAATCTTGTCATGGTAGATTTATAGAGGCAGGCACCTTAGTGGCATTTAAATGCCCAACCCGTGCCCGCAGGGAAGGTAATGGAGTTGATGACTAGTGAAAACAACGTTTGAAAAGGCACGCAAAGGACCTTCTGTGCCTAAAAACTTTGATTCCAGAGACCTACCACATTGCTTCTTACAGCAATGCACTGGTACTGTGAACTGGGCTACAACTCCGTGCTGCCTGGGGGTGGATCTTTCCTCCCCACCCTGTCTTCCTGCATGGAAAATAGCGGCAGCAGTATCCACATGGCAGGAGCCATCTTCTAAGACTCCTAACCCAGAGGTATACAATTTTTACACTTGGGGCTCCTAGGGAATCATGGGAAGTGGGTGTAACTGGCACACCCTCGGCCCAGATAAATTCGGAGCTGCTGAGAGTGAAACGGACCCTCTGCGCCTAAAGACTTTGATTCCAGAGACTTCTTACAGCAATGCACTGGGACTGTGAGCTGGGCTATGCAATTTCTGGCAGAGTTTTCCCTGGACTTTATACAGAAATCCAAAACTTAACATCTATAATTGTCAGCAATGTGAAACGGTTCCTTTTTTAACAGGTCTGACTTGGGGGGCGGAATCTCCAAATAATAACATTGAGTTTTTGTTGAAATATTGAAGGTTATTAAAGTAGCAGCCACTTCTCTGGACTGTGAACTAAGCAACAGCCCCACGCCAGCCGAGAAGAGGAAATATCCCTCTTTCCCGGTTGTTTCCCATTTTTAGGGAGAAACGCGGCGTGGCGTCCGCCATACTATGAGGCGCGGAAAGGGGGATGAGGGTGGAAAAAAGAAAAAAAAAGGAAAAGGAAAAAGGAAAAAAAAAGAGTTATGTACTTGGAGCAGTGGGGCTACATATCTCTTCATTCTCAGCAATGGAAAACTAATTATCAAATGCTTCCTTGGTAGTAGGGCTGTCTTGGGGGGAAACTCCAACAACAATAGTGAGTTTTGTGTTGAAATACGGAACCTAATCAAGGTAAAGAGAAAATGAAGTGAAATTCATCAGTTATACAGTTGGGGTGGGGGGCCGGGACGGGGCGTATATTGGGGTTTTTGGTGTTGGAATATGGGCACTGGTGAAGGGATGGGTGTTTGAATATTGTATAACTGAGACATAAATCTGAGGACTTTGTAACTTTCCACATGGTGATTCAATAAAAATTAAAAAGAAAAGAAAAGGCACACAAAGAAGATAACAAAGAAAGCTAATAGCACTATAACGAAAATGCCGAAGTCTGTGGCAAAAAGCAAACGAAAGGAATAGATGTCAAAAACTCCATAGGCGGGGGAGAAAGGAAGATGGAAAAGGAAGGAATTGCCTTAGCTTTTCTTTTAGACCTGTCTTCCGACCACCTAGTCTATTCCAGATCTAGGTTGAAACACATAGGAGATAATCACCGCTTACCTTTCCCGAAGTCCTCGCCCACTCCTACAGTGGTGACTTCTATGAACGTGGGCACTTTTCCAGTGGTGCTCTTCACAGGGATCCCTCGTGCCACACCCCACGTTGGGCGCCACCTGACCCAACCTGTAGAACCAGATAACGGGGTTCTCGGGGAGAGGGTGTGAGAGTGATAGGGAGAGGGGAGACACACACATAAACACACACACACAGAGGTGAGCAAAAGCTACTTTATTGTAACTCCACAGCTCTTATGTATGCTTAGGTTTCAATCTGCTTGCGTCATGGCCTTAAGGTAAAACTAGAAGTAACTAATGGCACGTGGGGCAACTAGGGGAGACAACAATAGATATCCGAAGTCTCCTCAACATATATGTATATACACATATACCATGTGCTTTCCCCTTTCTTTCCTTTTTTTAGAGAAACAAAATTATCAATGTAATACCCAACAGATGAGAGAAAAAAGTATTATTGTAACGTTTATTTTTTTAAATAATGTAGTCTATAGCGGGAAAACAGACTGATCCCTGGGTTCTTGGCCTGTCGGCTGACCAGGCCATGGTAGGAGATCCTGATCTATGTTCATACACAGGCAAGGCTCCAATAAATGTACTAGAAAGCGAAAGAAAGAAAGAAAGAAAGAAAGAAAGAAAGAAAGAAAGAAAGAAAGAAAGAAAGAAAGAAAGAAAGAAAGAAAGAAAGAAAGAAGGAAAGAAAGAAAGAAAGAAAGAAAGAAAGAAAGAAAGGAAACCCCAATAGTTATCCAGAAAGCTGATCTATCTGTTCTTGTTGGCTAATCATCCTGCTCTTGTAAAAATGTCCCAGTCCTAAGGTTCTTGTCAAATGGCTTTCTCAACCTGTTTATGCAAATACTTGACTGCAAGCTATATGCTGAAGGCCTGCTCACTACACCCTAGGCCCCTCATGTCTCTTACTCTGGTCCTGCTTCAAACCTTTTGACTTCAAGCCCGTGACATGCCATGACTTTCCTTTTATGAGCTTCAACCTGCATCACAAGCTTTTCCCTTATCTGATGGTGCAGTTTTCTTAAACTTGTTGGGATGAGAGAAACTTCCATATTTTGACATGGTCTTTCAAGAGAATCTTTCCAGATTTCACTGAAGAAAATACACCACTGACAGTAAACTAGAGGTCAATTTTCTTTTATAAGATTCTAACAAACTGATTTTATGGTTTTTATTTTTCTGGTGGTGATGGGGATTGAACTCAGGGCACACTCATGTGAGGATGCAAGACATTATCTCAACCCCTGAGAAACACTACATCTTTGTTCCCCATCAAACAAGTGCAACAACCAAGAAGTATTCCAGAATAAGACTCTGCTGAGAGAATTCTACACCCAGATGTGTTTTATGTGGATCTCAGTGTATTGAAGATAACATCAATGTCGAGAAATTACCGGTTGCACTCACCCTTTTGATTTTCTGATTAGCGTTTCCTCAAAGCCACGATTACAACAGGACTCATCTTTGGGATTCTTCCTCTGATTAGTCTGAGATTCTGCTTTTATTAAGACTGAGCAGGGGGCTCAAGATTTTTGGAACTCAATCTTTACAGGTACAGTGAGATTTTAAAAAATAAGAAGCAAAGGAAAGACTTCGCCGCACCCGCAGCCCCAATATGACTGAGGACAAAGGATCTGCTTTGGACACCAGCAGCCCGCCAGCAACCTGCACTATGTGATTTGAGCTTTTCCGCCAGGCCCCCCGTGCGGAGGCCCGGAGTTTCTCTCTTTTTTTTTTAATCTCTCTCTCTCTCCCTCAACCTCTCCTGGGCACAGCACAGCCTCCACCCCACTTCTCTGAGCACAAAATGGAGAGACGCACCCAAATGTGCGGCGCGGCTGGTGGGAGATCCAGGGCGGGGAAGTACCGGTCTCCGCCCACTTCGGACACTTAAAGAGAGTGCAGCCACTTGGGCTTTCCCACTTCGCCGCGCCCGCAGCCCCAGTATGACTGAGGAGGACAAGGGAGCTTTCCCACTTCCACCCGTGCGGGGGCCCGGTATTTCTCTAGGTTTTCCCATCTTATGAGCACCATAAAAGGGTAAAAGATTGTAGTGATAGAATTTCAGGCAGAATTTTCCCTGGACTTTATACAGAAACCCAAAACCTCGCGGCCGCTGCCGCAGCCGCGCGACCTAATGTCAGCAATATGAAATGGTTCCCTTTTAACGGGTCGGACTTTGGTGGGAAACCCTAACAAGAATATTAAGTTTTTTGTTGAAATATTGAAGGCAACCAAAGTGGTAGCCATCTCTCTAGATTGAACTAAGCCATGTACCCACGCCAGCTGAGAAGAAATATCCTTCTTTCTCGGGAAGAAACGCGGTGTGGCGTTAACCATAGTATGATGTCCATTAAGTTGACATGGACCTGGTGGCATGGGAATGGGTTACAAGGGAATAAAGTATTATGTACATGGAACAGCAGGATGCTGGTGGAATCTCAAGCCGGGGCCGATACCAGCACACTACTTTTGGTTCCAGAAACTGCAGACTTTCTACCAGACTATCAACTAAGCCAGAGCCCCACGCCGGCTGATGACAGGAAATAACCATCTTTTCCGGTTTTTTTTCCTTTGTCAGGCAGCGTGGTGAATACTAAACAGGCGTGAACTCGGAGGCGCGGGTCCAGGGGGGGAAAAAATAGAAAAGTTATGTAACAAACAATGGGACTTGCTTGAAACCCTAGCAACAATAGCGAGTAATGTGTTGAAACAGAATGTAACCAAGATAAAGTGTAAACTAAGTGAAACTTATCAATTACAAGGGCGGGGACGGGGGGGGCGCGAGGTATACTGGGGTGGTTGGTGATGGAATAGGGGCACTGGTGAAGGGAAGGGTGTTTGAGTATTGTATAATTGACATAATCCTGAGAACTATGTAACCCTCCACATGGCAATTCAATAAAATTTAATTAAAAAGTTAAAAAAAAAAGAAGCAAAGGAAAAATACTTAAATATGGGGCAACTGGTGAGTGGTGTAAATCATCAATGTTTGTAAAACAAAGGAGCTGTTTGCTGGGAGAGGGCCTGGCTTCCACATAGTCCTGTGGCTGGAAATGAGTGTTTTAGTTGGACCACTAGGTGTCAGCATTAGACCCAGGGCCTCATAGGAGCAAAGGCAAAGCTCTCCCAGTGAGCCATGGTGGCTCCCCAACAAAGACAGATTTACATTAGAGAGAGAGCAGTCAACTGCTAGGTTTCCTAGCCCAGAGCAGTTGGCTGAGTCGAAAGAATCCTTTAAAACCACCAGTGTCCACACAGCCAAAGATGGGGTGCAGCTGTGTAGGGTATTCTTGAGTACTGGACCCAGGTAATATAGAAAAGGATCTGAAGCACTCCCCACTGGCCATTCCCCCTCGAAAGGGCAAGGGGTAAAGTTAATATAGATTGATCTCCTTGTCAATCCCTGGCATTCGCAGGGCATCCTGAAGCATGCCCACAGCTGGCAGACAGCCCAGCCTTAGGTCTGGTATCTCAAGGGGCAAGTAGAATATACACTTTCCTCACCCGTGCCAGCAACAGCAGCCAGGAATCTTCTAGGTCGAACCTGGAATGAAGGGAAGTGTGAAGGGAAAAACAGCCAGAGCCCCACCTTCTAGAAAAGAAACAGGAAAATGGCTGATTTCTGGCATGTATTACAGGGAGAACTTGGTGGCAGTCCGTTTCACTCTGGATTAGGAAGAAAGGAATTTCCGAGTAGGACACTAGACAGCTACTCTCAGAGGACTGACGTTGGAGACCAAGATCAAAACTGTGCTCTGATGGGCCAGGATGGAAATGACCCAGCAAGTAGCTCTTTGGATAGTAAAGTTGATCCACCCCATGTGATGATTTTGGATTTCACAAATTTTCCTGGTCAGGGCTTCAAGTCGAAGTGCTTCATTCCTTGTTTCATCTCTTTCTCTGATGTACAATAGAAGTGTTAAAATTAGCTCCTGTGGCATCAATATGTGGATGTGTACGTATAAGGGATCTTTTTGGTTGGATTTTGGGCGGGGGATAGAAACCATGGTGGTGGGATACAAGCTAAGCACCTAAGCCCCTGTCCTACTTTTCTGGGCCATGTACAAAGGAATGTTTCAGAGCAAAATACAAGCGTTTTTATGGTCTGATGAAAGATCTATCACTTACATTTATTAATAAGTCTAGAAGAAAAAAATGACTAGTAACTTGAAATAATAGATATGTCACATGTATCTTGTGACTCACAAGATGAAAATCGAACTAGGAACATTAGAAATTGTTTCTCCCCTGAAGAAATGGACTTTGGAGAGAATATTCCCATGTTTTCCTTTTTGCTGCCACATACCAGAAATGTCTCATTGCCCAGCTCCCTAGCACAACCTGCAGAAAAAGCCCTTTGGGAACACTTAACTCAGTGCTCATGGCAAGTCTAATTGGCATCTTGAGGACTGGGTCTCCAACAGCGGTTCAGGATGTGTCCCTGTGCTGGAATCCCTCTGGTCAGATATTTAGTGTTCACAATTAGCCATAGCTGACAGCCTGGTGCTCCGGGTAAGCAGCTGCTTCCTATCTCACAAGTGATTGCCCTCTTTCTTATGCTTGACTGAGTCCAGCTAAGTCTGTCCTCACTGTAAACTCTGTTACTTTTGCTAAGGAAACATCCACACCATGAGCAAGGAACTTATTCTAAGTCTGCAGGGCTCAAGCCCAATTCTTTTCTTATTCTAGATAAAGCTAAGCAGAGAAAGCTTCAGAGATCCAGAAAAGCCAAAAATTCAGAACAACATTTCTTTTGACTCTGCACTCATTGATGATAAACATTGGCATTAAGACATCTCTACGAGGTAGCATTTATGGACATTCTCATTGTCCAATGCCTCAGTGTTCTTCTGGCATAAGGAGAGTTGGTAGAATTTCAGGTCGGATTCCAGGCTCCTTTTAGCTGAGTTCAAAGAAGTTCAGTTAGTTCCTCTTTCCTACTGAGTTCTGAGGGAGGTCAAAATCTGTGACCAGATTATAAGAGCATCACACAGTATTATGTTTTGTTGCCCTGGTGGTAACTTGCTCTCAGGAAATTAGCATAAAAAATGTCTGTGTGGACAAAAATCTCTTCCAGGACAGTTCCCCATTAACGGAGATTTCTCTGGTTGGAGAAGGAAGGCAGATGAACAACCTCAGGAAAGGTTTCCTTGCATGGTCAAAGGCCAGTCTATGAGTTAGTGTGGACACAGACAGCTCCCTGCCTATCATCTTGCAGAGCAAATCTCAGGTAAGTTAAAGTTGGAGAGGGGTCTCCAGGAAACTAATTTTTTTGGGTGTGCCCCCCTGCTCCCCGCAAAAAGAAAGAAGAAGAAAAATCTCGTTATAAAAGTTAGAAATGAAGTTGAGCCTTTACAAATGTATTTTCAAGGTAAGAAGTGTTCGAACAGAGTCCTGTGAACATAAATTATTTAAAATAAAAAAATCTTTATCATGGGACTCAACAAAACATCAGTTATAGATGTTTATCTTGATAATGTTTCCAGGAAACTAATTTTAGAACCTGGCACTGCCAACTTTCTTTCTAATCAGTTAGGGCAGATAGTGAGGTTGGTCAGTTCAGAGGAAAGCTTCCTGAGAAAAAGGTCATTTCCAGGTCACAAATCTGTTTGATATGGAAATCTATAGAGATGATGGAGACCAGTGGAGGGAAGAGAACGGAGAATATGACCCTAGGTTAAAGGAAAGTGAATGGCTTTCTCAGCTGGATGAAGTAAGAAGGGGAGGTTGGCTTCAGGGAAAATGAGCTCTTACATAGCCACAAGATGTGTTTGGCAGCAGAAAGACAAAGAGTGATACATTTGCCCTCTTTTGTCGCAGCCAAATTATTGTGTCTGAAGAATACACATTCTTCTATTTTTGTTTCAAAATGTAAACATATAACCTAGGATGCATCAGGTCTCAGGAGAGGTTTATGAGGAAACTGACAAAATTATAGAATGTCTATTTTGGTCATAATTTACAGTTTCAGGTGTATTTCATTCTAAACAGCACTCACTCTGATTAGTATTTATGTGACAACTGTAATAAAGAGCATTTGTAAAATTTGTCTGGCTAAGTATCATAATCTTTGTTTTATTGACCTGATTCATATCCAGAGACTCATTTCTACCTGGGACATAGTTCTTGCTTTTTTTCCAGATATATAGGTATATTTGTATGGGTCAATGTGACATTGATACACACCTATTTGACCACACTTATTCACCAAATATAGGCAATATCAAGCTGTCTCTGCACTCAACATGAGACAACAATCTCAAGTAAAACGCTTTCCCCCATTTTCATATTTTCCAAGTAGGGGATATAAAACAAACTACCTCTTCACCAATAGTCATATATAAAATCCCTTATTTATCAATTATATTTATCAATTAATACTGAATTGATTCCATTTATATCCCCCTTTATATATTTTGCTAAGTATTCAGATATGAGTTATCTATAAATAATAAAATTTAGGTTAAAAATTATGGTTGGGGAAGACAGCAAAAATAAGTGACACACATATATGTCTTATCAAAACTGGGGAAATGCATGTAGTTGTTGCATTTTAGATTCTGCAGCTGCTCAGGTTTTATTGTTGGTGTTATTCCTATGTTCTTTGACAATCCATTCCTTAATACCTTTGTCCACAGTTACCCATACTCTTTTTTTTCTGGTTGGGTGACCCAGGGCTTCATTCCCGAAGTATGAGTGCCACTTGCTGTTCTTGTGGATTGATTGTTATTTTTATGCTAACTTTCATCTCAGTACTTTGGATTATAAAAAAGAACCCTAGAAAGATGCCTGTATTCCGGGATGTTACTTATCTCCAACCCAATTTCAACTAACCAGAATAATTCATACCAGTCAATAGACTTCTCATGCTTCTATTATCTTCTAAATTACACTGATCTGAAAGAAAGTGTTTTCAACTAGCTGTTGCTATAATTATACCTTAAAGGTCTTTCCTTCATTCTGTCAAATCATGTTTCAGGATGGTAGAGAATATGTTAAGACCAGAGAACCACATGATCAGGGACCAAGTCACAGTCATCAGACATTGTGAAGTGAGTTCTTAATCAGGAGCAATGCTTCATGGAATGTCATTATGGTGAACAAAACATTCCACCTATCCAAGGCTTGTACTGTGACAGAAGCACTGCACTCAAAAGAGACAAATGCATTTCCAGGAAAAGATGTCTCTTGCAGTTAGAGTCTCTTCCCGGATAGCAAGCTCCCATGCACTCAGTAACTGGCTGATGCCTACAGGAATGATTTTATATCTGGGATAAGTGTTGTTCTCTGCAACAGGCAGATTGGGATTTCAGCAGTCCAGTGAGATTGCCCAGGGTAGTGGAAGTCCATGTTGCTGAGGACTTACACAGCCTCCTCCCAGTGCCATGGTTATATTGTTTTGAGCATTAACAAGAGTGATTAGAAAGAGCTCTGACAGACATTCGTATGGATGTGCTAGTGCTTCCATATGGGAGCCATTATACAATCATAGAGACTATTTCTTCCTGTTTCCATCTGCGTATATTATAAATATATATACCAATTTTTTTGTTTTTAACTTATAGATAATCAAGACAGGACAAGAATAAATGTCATGAATAAGACAGGACAAAAAGAACATCAACCAAAGATAATACACATACTTTGTATTATCTTCTGGGAAAGACAATATTATATTTGGTTCATATGTAGAATAGTTGTGTTAGGAAAAAAGGATGAATTGATTATACTTATTTTGAGATGACATATGGTTGAAGGAGATGTGTGTGTGTGAATGTGTGTGTGTCTCTGTGTATGTGTCCCAGTTTGGCATGAAAAGTCTCAAAAAGCTAAGCTTTGCAGCATTTTAGTCTGACTAGGGCAAACTACATTTCCCAGACTTCCTGTTTTTTGTTTGTTTGTTTGTTTGTTTGATTGATTGTTTCTGGTTCAGGTGAGCACAGGGAGATTCTTGAAGGGATTCAGAGGGCAGAAAGGACACAGTGTTTCTGTCATTTCCACTCCTTGCTGACCATCTTCCGGCCCAACTCATTGGTGTTGAGTAGCAGCCAGCTCTGCCGATATGCTCCCCTCCCCTGGGTGCTTTTCATCTCTCCTACCACAGATCAGTGTGTGTTTATCGCCCAATTAGGAAGGGCCCTGCTTCTGTGTGATAACCACAGCAACAAGTGAGGGGCAGTAGAAACTGGTCTAGTGTGCCCTTGATGGTGATATCTCATGCTCGGGGGCTCCAGCATGTCCTTGATCTATCACACCAATTCATCATCCCTTTCCATTGCCAGCTCCACGTACTCTCAGCTCTAGCACCATACACAGAGGTGACTGCAATGACGGGGAATGAGAGAGAGAGAGAGAGGGAGAGAGAGAGAAGGAAAGAGAGAAAGAGAGAGAGAGAAAAAAGTTTCCTGACATAGAGTAGAGGCATGTAGGGTGAAAACAGGGGATAGTGGAAGGAAAACCGGGGACATTGGTGGTGGAAAATGAACACAGGTGGAGGGATGGGAGTTGGAACATTATATGTCTGGAAACCAATCATGAGTAGCTTTTTGATGGTCTATCTCACATTGATTCAATTTAGAGGAATGACTGCATTACATACAGTCTTAACCAGATCACAGTCCCTAGAGGTAAACTTCAGTGTATACTATTAATTGAATATGTAAAGTGAGTATTTACTTTGTTTTTTGGTTTTGGGCCACACACTGCTGTGCTCGTAGAGTATTTCTGGCTTTGTGCTGAGAGATCACTCCTGATGGTGTTTTGGGGACTAGATGGGGTGATGGAAATTGATCCCGTATTGACCACATGGAGGGCAAGTGCCATATCCACTCTACTATTTCTCCAGTCACAAATTTTTAAGATTTCTTAGTTGTTCAATTTTAGGTTGAGTCCTGATTGATATAATAAGCAAAAATGTATGTGTGTAGTTTTAATGCACAAAACACATATAAAATTAATATGCATATATGCTTAGAAATTCTATTATATATGGGTTTATTCATGTATAAATCTATACATGTGTGTATATATATAGTTCATATTTAATGACAAGGAACTAGTTGAAGCTTGATACTTTAGTTTTTAAACTTGGGTGGAAGTCTGAAGTGTAGCTCTTGATTGCTAGAGCCCTAGGTTCCAACACCAGAAATAGCAGAAACAATGGAGCACTGGTAGAGCATCCCCCTGAATGGAACTGAGAGCATCCTCCAAACACTGGATGGTGTGACCTGAGACCCAAATAAGGAGTCCATAAACACAGGAATTTCTGAATTTCATATGAGAAAAAAAATTAAGTTCTGTCTCTCTTTGTGATGTTGTTTTAATATAGAGCTGTTGGATAATAATAGAAACACTCTCCTTTCAAATTTTTCAGGATAAGAAGTACCTGGTGTTAAATATACCAAATATAAGATTTCTGAATATATATATTACTTCCTGTGTCCCGAGGACTGGGCAGGGCGATGAGGCAGAACAATCAGTCCTCGCTGGCCGAATTCATCCTAGAAGGGCTCTTCGATGACTCCCATGCCCACGTTTTTCTTTTCTCCTTGACCATGGTGGTTGCCCTTGTTGCTGTGAGTGGCAACTCCCTCACCATCCTCCTCATCTGTGCTGACTCCCGGCTGCACACCCCCATGTACTTCCTGCTCAGCCAGCTCTCCCTCATGGACCTGATGTTCCTCATCACCACCATCCCCAAGATGGCGTCCAACTACCTGTCAGGCAGGAAATCCATCTCCTTCGTGGGCTGTGCTATCCAGCACTTCCTCTACTTGGCAGTGGGAGGGGCCGAGTGTGTGCTCCTGACTCTCATGTCCTATGACCGTTATGTTGCCATCTGTCACCCACTGCATTACGTTGTTATCATGAGCAAGAGGGTGGCTCTGATGATGGCTGTCACGTCATGGCTAGGAGCATCCACAAATGCTCTCATTCACACCATAATATTGATGCACTTTCCTTTCTGTGGGTCGCGAACAATCCACCACTTCTATTGTGAGCTTCCAGCTCTTCTGAAATCAATCTGTGGAGATATCACTGTTTATGAGAAGACAATTTACATCAGCACCATTCTGATTCTAGTCTTCCCCATCCTCTTGGTCTCTACCTCCTATGGCTTCATCCTCCACAGCGTCATTCAGATGAGATCTGCTGGGAGTAAGAGAAATGCCTTTGCCACTTGTAGCTCTCATCTGACTGTGGTTTCTCTCTGGTTTGGTGCCTGCATCTTTTCATATATGAGACCCAGGTCCCAGCGCACTCCACTGCAAGACAAGGTTGGTTCCGTGTTCTATAGCATCATCACCCCAACTCTGAATCCCCTGATTTATACTCTCCGCAATAAGGATGTGGCTAAGGCTGTGAAGAGAGTGCTGAGGAGAGATGTGGCCGTTTAAAGACTCTAGTTGTAATTGCCTTGTGTACAGAGTAGAATGCAATAAGGTTCTCAATCTGATAAGACTTAAGATTTTAGATTTCAGTATCAAGATGACCTCCAGTTGCTTAAAAGTAAGGAGGTAAATACAAAATTCTTTCATTCTTACTTGGTTTTGGGGATCTAAGTCTCATAGACTATCATGTTATTTGTTTGTGCCATTATACTAAACTTGTCCTTTATATTGGCAGCACAAAGCACAATTAGTTTTTACTTCTGTTTGTTTTTTGTTTTTGCGTCACACCCAGTGATATTCAGATATTACTCTTGGCTCTGCACTTAGGAATTACTCCTGGCATTGCTCAGCAGACTATATGAGATGCTGGGGATCAAACCCAGGTCATCTTCATGCAAGGCAAAAGTCCTCCCCGCTGTACTATATCTCTGGCCCCATGTTTTTATTTCTAAATGACTTAAGGTTGGAAACCCCAAAAGAACCTGGGGGTAGGGTCACACACAATTTTCTATAGCCCTTTAAACACATATGAATCTGTGGCCATAAAAAAGTTTAAGTGTTCAGATATTTTATTTTATTACAAGTGCTTTTACAAATCTTGAGAGACAAGTGAAGCAGAAAAGTTATGTGTTTTAAAAGTTGGAGTCTGGGTGTTTGTGCCTCTGAGTGCAAACACATGGTTCAACACAGACATCTCTCTCATAGTGGAAGGAATAAGAAAAGACCTCTTTTTTGGTGGGGGGTTCACACCCAGTGATGCACAGGGGTTATTCCTGGCTCATGCACTTAGGAATTAACTCCTGGCGTTGCTTAGGGGATCACAATGGATTGAACACAGGTTGGCTACATGCAAGGCAAACACTCCACCCGCTGTTCTATTGCTCCAGCCCCAAGAAAAGCCCCTTCTAAGGCCCTAATTCTACTGATGACTTAATCACCTCTCAAATACCTCACCTTCAATATTAGGTATTAGGTTAAGACACAAGATTTACTGAGAGATAGTACAGTCAGTAGGTGCTTGCCTTGCGAATGCCCATGTTTGATCCCAGGATTACATATGGTTCTCTGAGCACAAGGAATAATTTCTTAATTGCTGAGTGCAGAACCAGACATAGTTGCCAGGTTGGCTTCCCAAAAAACAAAACAAACAAAATAAAAAAACACCCCAAATAAAAACTCATCAAAGTTTTTCTGTCACACAAAGATTCGTAAAGAGTTCAGAAAGGCCAATATAGAAAAAATTTAGATCGTTTTGAATGAAAATTTACAGTGGCAATGACAGTCTGTGAATTTCCTAGCAGGAATTGGAATCTTTTCACATGATTCTTTTCATTAGGAAAAGCATATTCCAGATGTGCAATCAGAGAATATTTGTAGGTATGAACTAAAATGTGTTAGATCTTCAAAGTTTTGTGAATCACAGAGTTCAGAGGGGAAATTCATAGTTTGTATACATACACATTAATGATTCATGTGTTATATTTTCAATATTTATTGAGTTCCTGCTCTACCAGGTATTTATCAGTGAACAAAAGACAATGACTTTTGTTTTTGTTATACTGAGCATGTTTTTGTTTTTTGGGTCACACCTGGTGATGTTCACAGGTTACTCATGGCTCTGCGCTCAGAATTACTCCTGGTGGTGCTCGAGAGACCATCCAAGATGCTTTGTATTAAACCCTGGGTGGCCGCACTGTAGGCGAGCACCCTACTTGCTGCATTATAGCTCCAGCCCCATTTGAACATTATACATGTGTATGTGTGCGCCCTCCTCTCTATTCATCGCGTTTTTACTTGCTTTGATTCTCATCACCCTGCTAATGACACTGATATGAATATCATTGCAAATTTTCCTATGTTTATAATTTTATTTTACAAATAGAGGCTCGAGAAATAGTAGAGCAAGTAAGGCACTTACCTTGCATGTGCTCAACCTGAGTTCAATCCCTGGGACTCCATAAAGTCCCCTGAGCTCCATAAGGAGTGATCTCTGGGCACAGAGCCAAGGGTAAGCCCTGAGGTCAGTTGGTATTGCACCACCCCAAAAAATTATAAATAAAAAGTATACTCACATGACTGTGCACAATCACCCCATATAATAAACCCAAAAAAAGTGGGACTTATTCTAGGGATGCAAGGATGGTTTAACACAAGTACATCAATTAGTGCAATGCAATATATATCTCCAGAGTTTATCACTGTATCATTTTATCACTGTCATTGCATTGTTCATCGATTTTCTTGAGCAGTACCAGTAACATCTCCATTAGTCACTGTCACATGTAGTGTAGCCCGATGGCATATTGGGAGCTCTTTCAGGGTCAGGGGAATGAGGACCATCATTGTTACTGTTTTTGACATATCGAGTATGTCCCAGTTAGCTTGCCAGGCCCTGCCGTGCAGGTGGGATACTCTCGGTAGCTTGCTGGGCTGAGAGGGATGAAAGCTTTTGTGGGGCCTCTAATCGCCTTTACAGGTGTTCCCAGTCAGGCATATATATATATATATATATATATATATATATATATATATATATATATTTTTGATATGTTGCCTACTGAGTGAACCCCATCAAATATGGCGTGGTAATTATGGAAAATGAGCAGGGAGTGTCTTAAGATGTGTCCAGGAATATGTTCACTCATATGTGAAGCTCAACCTGAGCGTGTGGAAAGTGGTCTGGAGCAAGGAAGCGGTTGGGTTGTGGAGGTCGGCTGCTGGGGCTGGGTTCCTTGGGGAGGGGAGGATTCTCACCTGTCCCCCTCTGGGACACCCTGAGTGAAAACAATCTGGTGCGGAGTCCAGTGGCATGTTTATGGCTCCTCATTTTATGCTCCATTCTGGGAGAAGCAGCCATGAGTTCTGGATGGTGGCTGATGAGATTATCTGGCGCTGGCAGGAGGTGGTTTATGCGCATGATCCCTGGGTCACTGGAGACTGGAAGAAGCAGGCAGAGGATCTCTGCTCCTGGGTCCTGTTGAGCCCAGAGTCTAAGGTCACAAAGTTCCTCATTTCCTGGGTTCTGTGGGACTTCATTCATGCATAAGACCCAGTCCCTGCAGCCGACCTCCACAACCCAATCTCCTGAGTGGAGGCTAAAAATTATGTAACCATTTCAATAGATGAAGAAAAATACCTATGACAAGATATAAAATTTGTTTGTGTTAAAAAATCAGTAACATGCGAGGACGAGAAACACAATTCCTCATAATAAAACTCATTTGTGACAAATCCACTGATAATTGTGCCCTTAAATACAAATTAATAAAAGGCTATTCACTTCACCACTATTATTCAATATGTTGTAAGTTCTAACCGAATGAATAGAAACAAATAGAAATATAAATTATGCAAAATTGAAAAAGTAGTAAAAGTCTCACTATTTTCAAAGGTCATGATAATATGCAGAGGGAAAATGTCAGAACTCTTAAAAAGCTGTTAGAAATGATGAACAAGTGCAGAAAGGTATCAGATTACAAAATCAATTGCCAAAAACCTGCTTCATTTCTTTTTTTTTATATTAGTTTATTTTTAATTAGAGAGTCATCGTGAGGGTACAGTTACAGATCCATACATCTTTGTGCTCATGCTTCCCCCATACAAAGTTCGATAACCCATCCCTTCACCAGTGCCCATTCTCCACCACCCGTAAACCCAACATCCCTCCCCCCTCCCCAGTCCCCTCTCCCCCCACCCCACCCTGCCACTATGGCAGGGAATTCCCTTTTGTTCTCTCTCTGAATAGGTGTTGTGGTTTGCAATAAAGGTGTTGAGTGGCCATTGTGTTCAGTCTCTAGTCTGTATTCCGCCCGCCTCACCCTTCCCCCACATGACCTCCAACCACATTTTACTTGGTGGTCCCTTCCCTGAGTTACCCAGAATGAGAGACCAGCCTCAAAGCCATGGAAACAATCTCCTGGTACTTTTTTCTACTATTCTTGGGCGTTAGTCTCATAGTCTATTATTCTATATTCCACAGATGAGTGCAATCTTTCTATGTCTGTCTCTCTCTTTCTGACTCATTTCACTTAGCATGATACTTTCCATGTTGATCCACTTATATGCAAACGTCATGACCTCATTTTTTCTAACCGCTGCATAGTATTCCATTGTATAGATGTACCAGAGTTTCTTCAACCAGTCATCTGTTCTAGGGCACTCGGGTTTTTTCCAGATTCTGGCTATTGTAAACAGTGCTGCGGTGAACATATAAGTGCATATGTCACTTCGACTATACTTTTTGGCTTTTCTGGGATATATTCCCAGCAGTGGTATTGCTGGGTCAAATGGGAGCTCAACCTCTAGTTTTTTGAGAATCGTCCATACTGTTTTCCAAAAGGGCTGAACTAGCCGGCATTCCCACCAGCAGTGTAGAAGGGTCCCTTTCTCCCCACATCCTCTCCAACAGCGGTTGCTTTTGTTCTTTTGGATGTGTGCTAGTCTCTGTGGTGTGAGGTGGTATCTCATGGTTGTTTTGATCTGCATCTCTCTGATGACTAGTGATGTAGAGCACTTTTTCATGTGCTTTTTGGCCATTCGTATCTCTTCCTTGGTAAAGTTTCTGTTCATTTCTTCGCCCCATTTTTTGATGGTGTTGGATGTTTTCTTCTTGTAGAGTTCAACTAGTGCTTTATATACCCTTGATATCAACCCCTTATCTGATGGGTATTGTGTAAATATCCTTTCCCATTCTGTAGATAGTCTTTGTATTCTGGTCACTGTATCTTTTGCGGTGCAGAAGCTTTTTAGTTTAATGTAGTCCCATTTGTTGATCTCTGTTTTTACTAGATTGCTTAGTTCCGTGTCATCTTTGAAGATACCTTTATCTTCAATATCCTGGAGGGTTTTGCCTACCTTGTCTTCAATGTACCTTATGGTTTGTGGTCTGATGTTGAGGTCTTTAATCCATTTTGATCTGACTTTTGTGCATGGTGTCAGGTCGAGTTCTAAGCCCATTTTTTTGCATGTGATTGTCCAGTTGTGCCAGCACCATTTGTTAAAGAGACTTTCCTTGCTCCACTTCACATCTCTTGCTCCTTTATCAAAGATTAGATGATCATACATTTGAGGTTGTATGTGGGGATATTCCACCCTGTTCCATTGGTCTGCAGCTCTGCCTTTGTTCCAGTACCATGCTGTTTTAATTGTTACCGCTTTGTAGTAGAGTTTAAGGTTGGGGAGGGTGATGCCTCCCATCATCTTTTTCCCAAGAATTGTTTTAGCTATCCGTGGGCGTTTATTGTTCCATATAAATTTCAGGATTGCTTGCTCCGCTTCTTTGAAGAATGCCATGGGTATCCCTATAGGGATCGCGTTAAATCTGTATAATGCTTTTGGGAGTATTGCCATTTTGACAATGTTTATTCTCCCTATCCATGAGCAGGGGATATGTTTCCATTTCCTCATGTCCTCTTTTATTTCATGGAGTAGAGTTATATAGTTTTCTTTGTAGAGGTTCTTTACTTCTTTAGTTAAGCTGATTCCAAGATATTTGATTTTCTGGGGCACAATTGTGAATGGGATTGCTTTTTTCATGTCCCTTTCCTCTGTCTCATTGTTTGCATATAGGAAGGCCATGGATTTTTGGGTATTGATTTTATAGCCTGCGACTTTACTGTATAGGTCAATTGTTTCTAAGAGTTTCTTACTAGAGCTTTTAGGTTTCTCTAGATATAGCATCATATCGTCTGCGAATAGTGAGAGCTTGATTTCTTCCTTTCCGATCTGAATCCCCTTAATATCTTTATCTTGCCTGATGGCTATTGCTAATACTTCCAATACTATATTAAAGAGAAGTGGTGAGAGTGGGCATCCTTGTCTTGTCCCCGATCTTAGAGGAAAAGCCCTTAGTTTTTCTCCATTGATGATAATGCTTGCCCTAGGTTCGTGGTAGATGGCTTTGACTATCTTGAGAAAAGTTCCTCCAAAACCCATTTTGGTAAGAGTTTTTATCATGAATGGGTGCTGGATCTTGTCAAATGCTTTCTCTGCATCTATTGATATGATCATATGGTTTTTATCTTTACTTTTGTTGATGTGATGGATTATGTTGATTGATTTCCGAATGTTAAACCATCCTTGCATCCCTGGGATGAATCCCACTTGGTCATGGTGTATGATCTTTTTGATGAGTTGTTGGATTCTATTTGCTAGTATTTTGTTGAGGATCTTCGCATCGGTGTTCATCAAGGATATTGGTCTATAGTTTTCTTTGTTAGTGGTGTCTTTGTTTGCTTTTGGTATTAGGGAGATATGTGCCTCGTAGAAACTGTTCGGAAGGGTTCCTGTCTTTTCAATTTCCTGGAAGAGCTTGTGGAGAACTGGCAATAAGTCTTCTTTAAATGTTTGGAAGAATTCGCCAGTGAATCCGTCTGGACCTGGGCTTTTGTTTTTGGGGAGACTTTTGATTACAGTTTCGATTTCCTTGATATTTATGGGCCTATTGAGGTATTTCACGTCTTCTTGGCTCAGTCTTGGGAGATTGTAGGAATCAAGGAATTCGTCCATTTCTTTTAGGTTCTCTTGCTTCTTGGCATACAGACTTTCAAAGTAGTCTCTGATGATCCTTTGAATCTCCTTGGTTTCTGTTGTGATGTCCCCCTTTTCATTTCTGATTCGGTTTATTAGGGTTTTCTCTTTTTCTTTCTTTGTGAGTCTTGCTAGCGGTTTATCAATCTTATTTATTTTCTCAAAGAACCAGCTCTTTGTTTCATTGATCTTACGGATTGTTTTTCGGGTTTCCATATCGTTAATTTCTGCTCTAAGTTTTATTATTTCTTTCCTTCGATCTGGTTTGGGTTCCTTTTGTTGGTCCTCTTCTAAGATCTTGAGCTGCGAAGTCAAGCTATCTGTATAGGCCCTTTCTTCCTTTCTGAGGAAGGCTTGCAGAGCTATAAATTTTCCCCTTAACACAGCTTTAGCCGCGTCCCATAGGTTCTGATAGCTTGTGTCTTCATTCTCATTTGTTTCGAGGTATCTCTTAATTTCTTTCTTGATTTCCTCCGTGACCCACTCATTGTTCAATAGTGAGTTGTTTAACTTCCAAGTGTTTGATTTGGTCCTCCGCGTCTGTGCATGATTAACTTCCATCTTCAGTGCATCATGGTCTGAAAAGATAGTTGATACAATTTCTATCTTCCCAATTCTATTAAGGTATAACTTGTGGCCCAGAACATGGTCTATTTTGGAAAATGTTCCATGTGCGCTGGAAAAGAATGTGTATTCTTTCTTTTTGGGGTATATAGCCCTGTATAGGTCTATTAGCCCTGTCTCCTCCATTTCTTCCTTCAGGGCCATCGTTTCCTTGCTGAGTGTTGTTCTTGTCGATCTATCCAGAGGTGATAAGGCAGTGTTGAAATCTCCAACTACTATCGTGGTGCTAGTTATGTCCTCCTTAAATTCTGTTAGGAGTTCTTTTAAGTATTTAGCTGGTCGTTCATTAGGTGCGTATACGTTTAGGAGTGTGATTTCTTCCTGTTGTATATATCCCTTGGTGAATATAAAATGACCTTTGCTGTCCCTTCTGATCTTTTTCAGCCTGAAATCTATGCTATCGGATACTAGTATGGCCACCCCCGCCTTTTTTTTTGAGGCGGCTGTTTGCTTGTAGGATTGTTTTCCATCCTTTGATTTTGAGTCTGTGTTTGTTCTGACTATTCAGATGTGTTTCTTGTAGGCAGCAGAAAGTTGGGTTTAGTTTCCGAATCCATTTTGCCACTCTATGCCTCTTGATTGGTGCATTTAGCCCGTTAACATTAAGAGAAATTATTGTCATGGGATTTTGTGTCATTTTTCTGTAGGGTTTGTTGTTCTTATAGGTCTTTTTCCTTGTCTTATAGTAGCCCTTTGAGTCCTTCTTTTAAGTTTGGTCTTGAGTCTATGAAGTTCCTGAGCTGTTGCTTGTCCATGAAATAGTGTATGGTTCCTTCAAGTTTAACTGAGAGTTTAGCCGGGTAGAGTATTCTTGGTGAGGCATTCATTTCATGAAGTTTTTTCACTATATCCCACCATTGTCTTCGGGCTTGGAGGGTTTCTTCTGATAGGTCTGCTGTGAATCTAAGGGGTGCGCCTTTGTATATGATCTCCTTCTTTGATCTTGCTGCTTGCAGTATTGTGTCTCTATCCATGGCATCCATCATTCTGACTATGATATGCCTTGGGGATTTTCTATTTGGGTCCCTTTTAGCTGGCACCCTTCGGACTCCTTGTATCTGGATGTCCGCATTCTCTAGCTCTGGAAAGTTTTTAGCAATGATGTCTTTAATGGTGTTTTTTTCATTGGGATTGGTTCCGTGTGGTTCTGGCACTCCCATGATTCTTATGTTGTTTCTCCTGAGGTCATCCCCTAGGACTCTAACTCGCTCTAGAGCCGTTTTGAGGTCTTTTGCCATTATTTGTTGTTGCCTATATGCTTTGTGCAGCTCATCTTCAAGCTCACTGATTCTGTCTTCGGCTGTAGTCATTCTACTACTGAGGGCTCCTACGGAGTTTTTCATTTCATCTACTGATTCTTTTAGTTGTGTGACTTCTGTTCGTAGCTTTGAAATTTCTGCTCTCATTTCTTCCTGGATTATCTTGGTGGAGCGTTCCAATGCTGCATCCATATCCTCCCTTAATTTATTGGACGTTCGTTCCATAGTTGTGTTGAGTTCATGAACCATCCTGACAATTTCCTCTTTGAATTCTTTATCTGAGAGGAGGATGTGTTTCTGGGAGGTCGCTGCTGAGGTTAGTGAGATGTTTTCTTGGTTCTCTCCTGGTGGTGGGGATTTTCGCTGTTTCTTCATGTTGTTATGAGCTTTACTCTCTGGAGCTCTCGTTAGCTTGAGAGGAACCTCAACTGAAGATATTGGGCTATGCTCCTTTGACAAAGGACTTTTTTGTGCAAGTTGATGTGTTCATTGACAGTTTTCGTGAAGTTAGGATAGGGTGGGTTAGTTGAGCATTAACATATAGTAACTAAGATGATCAGGGAGTTCTTCGGAGGAATGAATTCTGCAGGGTGGAGATTGGTCAGGATCCGACGACGGCGGCGGAAAGGTGCCAGGCAGGGGCTTCAGGAGAAGCCCCGGGCCGAGGCGGGCAGGGGGCGGGGAGG
>JASTTN010010892.1:199169-213309 GCA_030324115.1 Sorex maritimensis
GGGCTTCAGGAGAAGCCCCGGGCCGAGGCGGGCAGGGGGCGGGGAGGGGGCTTCTCCGCGCTCAAACCTGCTTCATTTCTATACACTAACACAAACATAATATTGGAGGAAGAAAGATGAACAAAACAATTTCATTTCTATTAAAAAAGGATTAAATGCCTAAAACAAAATTTAATCAGGAAAGTAAATATATGGACTCTGAAAAGTTAACAATTTATTGAAAAAACCTGAAGAAATTGAAGAAAGGAAAGAACATCCTATGTACTATGATTGAAAGAATGAACATTTTGAAGTAGCCTTCTTACCTGTCCATAATCAGAGTCCATAGAATCTCTATGAGATTTTTAGTGGCATTTATTTTTTTCATAAACACAAGAACAGAACTACAATTTGTATGAAGACATAAAAAGAACACAATTGGGGAGGCACCGGCCCCTCCCACCACTGAGATGTGATCCCGGGGGCCGCACACATGTGCGGCCTCTCCGCAAAGCGTGAATCCAGACCCAGCAAAACCTCTTTCGGCGTGGGCAACTCCTCGCAGAATGTCTCCAGCCTGAGAACTAAGCCTCGGCCCCGTGCCCGCCCAGGAGGGGAAAGGTATTTCTCTCTCTGCCTCTTTCTCTCCGGGGATGAAGGGCGCGGTGGCCGCCATATTAAGATGACCACAGATTCGGTTACCAAGCCTGCAATTATCTAATATCTGGAAGAAATCTCCCTGGACTTCTTGTTAAAGTACAGAAATTCAAAACCGCGTGGCCGCTACTGCGGCCGCGCGACCTTATTTGTCTTCACAGTAGGTCTGAATCTAGTGGGGTACTCCTAACAACAATAGTGAGGTCTGTGTTGAAATATTGAATGTAACCAAAGTAAACAGAATGTAAAATGAAACTTATCAGTTACAAGGTAGGGGGTGGGGGGGCGGGATGGGAGGTGTACTGTGTGGGGTTTTTTTTTTTTTTTGGTGGTGGTATATGGGCACTGGTGAAGGGATGGTTGTTTCAACATTGTATAACTGAGACCTAAGCCCGAAAACATTGTAATCTTCCACACGGTGATTTAATAATAATAAAAAAAAGAACACAATTGGTCAAAGCCATCTTGAGCAAAGAAAACAAAAATAGAGATTTCCTATGCCCAGAATTCAAGATTCTAAAAGACCCTCTCACTTATCCAAACAATATGGTTATTGCAAGAAATCTGCAACATAGATAAAAGAAAATTGCAAGAAACCTGTCACACAGATGAAAGGAAAAGAACTGAGAATCCAAAACTCAACACGCACATATATGAACAGTTTACAGAGGAGGCTAGACCACCCGAGAGAAAAAGGGTGTCATCTTCTAAATTCTCTTAAGAAAACTGGACAGCAACAAACCAAAATATTCAATTAGATCATGATCTTAACTTTTCCAAAGAAGACACAGAGGGCCAACAGGTATTTGAAAAGATATTTGTTGCCACATATCAGAAAAACACAAACTAAATTGCTAATGAGGAACAATTTCAGACCTGTTAAATAGTTTATATCAAAAAGGAAAAAAAACTAACATTCTATGGGTGAGGATGCAGAGAAAATTCGCACTGTTGGTGGGATGTTAATTGTGTGCTCACTAAAATAAAGGCTAAAGATTCCTGAAGGTCTTTAGAGTAAAACCTGGGGCCAGAGAGGTAGTTCAGTTGGTCACTTGCTAGTCATGCAAGTGTCCAATTTGGGTGTAATTTCAGACTCCACATAGTGTTTGCTGAGGCTCACTGCAACCATCAGGAGTGACCCCTGAGCCAAGACTAAAGCATAGGTATTTTTGGAATTGGCCCCAAACCAACAAAAAGTCAAGAGGAAAAAACATGACTAGTAATTTAAGATGATAGACATCTCACATGTTCCCTGTGAATCTCAGGATGAACATCTAACCAGGGACATCATAATTTGTTTATCTCCATGAAGAAATGGACTTTGGGGAAGATATTCCCATGTTATTCTTCTTGTCACACACCAAAATGTCTCATTGCCCAGCTCCCAGAAAAACCTGCAGACAAAGCCCTTTGGGAATGCTTAGCTCAGTGCCCACAGCTAGTCTAATTGGCATCTTGAGGACTGGGTCTCCAGCAGAGGTTCAGAAGGTGTCCCTGTGCTGGAATCACTCTGGTCAGATATTTAGTGTCCACAATTAGCCACAGCTGACAGCCTAGTGTTCTGGGTAAGCAGCTGTTTCCTATCTCACAATTGATTCCCTTCTTTCCCCTGCTTGGCTGAGTCCAGCTAAGTCCTCATTGTAAACTCTGTGAGTTTTGCTAAGGAAACATCCATGCAGTGAGCAAGGAACTTATTCTAACTCTGCAGGGCTCAAGCCCATTTCTTGTCTTATTCTAGACTAAGCTAACCAAGCAGAGCAAACACTCAGTGATTCAACAAAGCTGAAAACTCAAACTTTCTTTTGAGTCTGTACTCATTGATCTGGCATCAAGGTACTCTTAGGTGACATTCATGGACCTTCTCCGTGACTGAGCTTTATGCTCTGTTTGGAGAGAGAGGGCATGCAGGTCTATGTTGAGTCAGTGGAAGCACATATATGATTCCAAGTTTCTATCAGTAGTGTAAAGAAGTTCAGTTAGTTCCTCTTTCCTGCTGGGTGCTGAGGGAGGTCAAAATCTGAGCTCAGATTATAAGAGCATCACAAAGTTCCACATGGTGCTCTTGGTCTTGCTCTGCTCACAGGAAACTTAGTGCAGACAATGGCTGTGTGGAAAATCTCCTCTCCGACATGCCCTCAGTAGTTGAGATTTCTGGGGTTAGTGAAGGAAGTCAGTAGAGCAGCCTGGGAATAGGCTTCCTGGCATGATCAATAGGCAATATGTGAATCAGGGTGGATCCATCCTCCTCCGGTTTCACTTTTCTGCTTGTTCTGCTCACTGTGACTGCCAGGTAAGTGAAAGTCACCGAATGAGTGATTCAGGAAGCATTTTAGAACTAGAGTATGTGGTGGCACTGTCAGTTTGTTTCCTTGTCATTTGAGCTAGAAATTGATGTTGGTCAATCCAGGAGGAGAGTGTCTGAGAAGGCAGAGAAAACTGAGGATCCCAGATAAGATTGTGAAAAAGGGCACATACTAAAGAGGAAGAAAGGCATAAATAAGTGCAGATAAATGAAGGGAAGAAAGGGAAGGATGTGGCACTAAAGTCAAAGAGGCACATGTGGCTTTAAGTATTACATTGGAATGACAGGATTTAAAATTAGGTCTTAATTATTCACAAGCTGTGTTCAGAGCCAAAAGGTTGAAATATGATCAATGGTTCTTATTGATCAAATTGCCCTTGTAAAATGTATTTAGTTCTATTTTTATTTGCTTCATAATATACATCTATAATCTGGAATGCTTGAATTCTCAAGAGATTTTTATAAGGACAACCACCAAGAAGTGTGATTTTCTTTGGTAGGGTAGAAGGTAGAGATTTTGGTAATAATCGTCCTGATCAGTGTTCATGTGAAAATTGAAATAAAGACCACTGAGAAATTTTTCTAGTTAAACATTTTTTGTAAAATTTTTTATTTAAATTTTTTTATTATTTGCTTTTTTTTCCTTGTTATTCCTAGCAATTCTCAGGACTTTCTTCTGACTTTGTGCTCAGGGATCAGTTATGAGAGGGTTCAGGGGGAGCATATGGGATGCTAGGGATCTAATTTTCTTGGCTGTGTGCAAGGAAAGTACCCGACCTGCTGTACTCTCGTTAATACCCTAATTAAACCTTCTAATCTTGATTTTATTTGTCTGATCCATATTTGGAGGCTCATTTCTAATTTGCTTTCAAATATATATATATATATATATATATATATATATGTTGCTTTTTGGGTCACACCCAGTGATACTCAGGGGTCACTCCTGGCTCTGCACTCAGGATGCTCAGGGGATCGTATGGGATGCTGGGAATCAAATTCGGGTCGGTCGCGTGCAAGTCAAACGCCCTACCCGCTGTGCTATCACTCCAGCCCCTCAAATATATGTTTTTTATATGTGTCTATGTGGCATCCATACACACCTTTTTTAAACCTTTATGTAATATGTATTATATAATAATTTGATAATAATTTAATATAAACAATATAATGCATCATATTATATGTAACATAATGACAATAACTTTATTATATATAATACACAATAATTTATATAATAACATAACAACAATAGATATAGCAACTGTAGCACTTTCGTCCCATTGTTCATCAACTTGCTGGAGCGGGCACCAGTAATGTCTCCATTGTGAGACTTGTTACTGTTTTTGACATATCGAATACGCTATAGGTAGCTTCCCAGGCTCTACGAGGGATACTCTCGGTAGCTTGTCCGGCTCTCTGAAAGAGACAAAGCAATTGAACCCGGGTTTGCCGCATGCAGTCAAATGCCCTACCCGCTGTGCTATCACTCCAGAATACAATTATTATGTCTCATATATTACATATATTATTATTGATATTAAATATAACTGTACCTATTGTTCATGTCTGTTAACTCTGAGTAATGAACAATAGATATAATTATATTTAATATTAATGATAGTATAATGTATAAAGCATAATAACTATAAAAATGTCATTTATATAATAATAATTATTATTATTGAATCACCCTGAGATGCACAGATACAATCATGCGAAGTTGTTCATGATTGGATTTCAGTCATACAATGTTCCAACACCCTTCCCTTCATCAGTGTACATTTCCCACCTCCAATGTCCCCAGCTTACCTCTCACCAGCAACTCCCCCTCCAGCCTGATTCTGATTCTTTGCCTCTCTCTCTCTCTCTCTCTCGCTCTCTCTCTATTTCTACCTCCCCTTCAGCTCCCCCTGTCTCTCTTTATCTCTTTTTCCTATACACACACCTTTTGGACTACACTAAATTGCCTTATAAGGACAATTCCAGCTTTCTTCCATCTAAGATGATACAAAAATTTCATGTCTAAAACTCCAAACATATTAATATTATCCCAAGAAGGGGATATAAAACAATAGGAGGTAGTAACAATAAGAGAACATAAATAAAATATCTTATTTATCTTTGTTGAAGTTCATTCTGCATCTATCTACCTTGTGCTCCCCTTTTGTACATTGTGTTAAATACTCAGATATAAGGTTGACTCTAAATTTATGTTTAAAAATTATGGTTAAGGAGGAGAAATAAAAATAATTGGTATGTACTTCTTTGTGATTTTTTTGCCTTTTTGGATCACACCCAGTGATGCTCAGAGTTACTTCTGGCTCTGCACTCAGGAATTACTCCTGGTGGTGTTCAGGGGACCATATGAGATGCTGAGGATGGAACCAGGGTTGGCTATGTGCAAGGCAAATGCCTACTTGCAGTACTATCACTCTGGCTCTGTAATTCTATTTTTTTTTCTTTTTGGATCACACCAGGTGATGCACAGGGGTTACTCGTGACTCTGAACTCAGGAATTACTCCTGGCAGTGCTTGGGGGACCATATGGGATGCTGTAAATAGAACCAGATCAGCCACATGCAAGGCAAACAGCCAACCCACCGTGCTATTGCTCCAGCCTCAGGTCCTGTAATTTTTATCAAAAGGAATTAATGCCTATGACTATTACATTTTGTCTGTAGGTTATTTTAATACGTATGTAATTTAATGTCTGTATGCCCAGAAACTCATTCATTTTAATATGTGTGAGTATGTACCTCTATATTTCTTGCTTAATGATAAGAAAAGTGTATAACTTGTTGAGTTTGAACTTGCTGAGTCCTTAATCTTGGAACAAAGAGCAGAAGTAATGGCTTACTTGCCAGGAAATCCCAGGTTCCAATGCAAAGAATATGGTCACCTGAGCACTGCCGGAGTAAACTCCATGCACCTAACCCAAACACAGTGAGTGATGTGACTCAAGATTAAAGCTATATATATAGTCCATAGGAGACTAGGGTCATAGTGTAGCCAATGGGACGCCTACTTTGCCAGTGATAACCTGCCTTTAGACCCCTGTACTTCATATGGACTCTGAGCATCACAGTAGTGATCATGAACACACAGTCAGGAGTCATGCCTGAGCATCTCAGGGTGGCGCCCAGGCATTAATAAAAATAGACCATGAATAGTGTGTCATTTCAGAATTTTATGTGTTTGAAGATCTACCTCTCTTGTTAATATTATTTCAATAATTAAAATTGAGAGAAGAGGTGGAACAATTTTCTTTCCAAAAATTCTTTCTTATATCAAAAAGGCTTATTGTTAAGTTACTGAACTCAGGATTCCTCATATTCATCCATGCTCACTTATGTCCACAGGACTGGGCAGGGTGATGAGGCAGAGCAATCAGTCCTCGCTGGCCGACTTCATCCTCGAAGGGCTCTTCGATGACTCCCTCACCCATGTCTTTCTTTTCTCCTTGACCATGGTGGTTGCCCTTGTTGCTGTGAGTTGCAACTCCCTGACCATCCTCCTCATCTGTGCTGACCCCCGGCTGCACACCCCCATGTACTTCCTGCTCAGCCAACTCTCCCTCATGGACCTGATGTTCCTCATCACCACCATCCCCAAGATGGCGTCCAACTACCTGTCGGGCAGGAAATCCATCTCCTTTGTGGGTTGTGCTACCCAGCACTTCCTCTACTTGGCAGTGGGAGGGGCCGAGTGTGTGCTCCTGACTCTCATGTCCTATGACCGTTATGTTGCCATCTGTCACCCACTGCATTATGCTGTTATCATGAGCAGGAGGGTGGCTCTGATGATGGCTGTTACGTCATGGTTGGGAGCATCCATGAACTCCTTCATTCACACCATGATCTTGATGCACTTCCCTTACTGTGGGTCTCGAACAATCCACCACTTCTATTGTGAGTTTCCAGCTCTTCTGAAATCAATCTGTGGAGATATCACTGTTTATGAGAAGACAGTTTACATCAGCACCGTTCTGGTTCTTGTTTTCCCCATCCTCTTGGTTTCTATCTCCTATGGCTTCATCCTCCACAGCATCATTCAGATGAGATCTGCTGGGAGTAAGAGAAATGCCTTTGCCACTTGTAGCTCTCATCTGACTGTGGTTTCTCTCTGGTTTGGTGCCTGCATCTTCTCGTATATGAGACCCCGATCCCAGCGCACTCCACTGCAAGACAAGGCTGGTTCCGTGTTCTATAGCATCATCACCCCGACCCTGAATCCTTTGATTTATACTCTCCGCAATAAGGATGTGGCTAAGGCACTGAAGAAAGTGCTAGGGAGAGATGTCATCACTCAAAGACAATGACTATTGTATCGGAGAGCAAGACTGAATTGGGATGCACCAGTGCATATGCACTCACATCCCTGCACGCAGTCCTGAGTATAGACACGCCATCGTGCACACACTCACATCCCTGCACACAATCCTGTGAACACACACCCCCATTCTTTATGTTTGTCTGCATTTATTCAAGGAGTGTTTTAGATATGCTCCCCAAGAGGAATATCACAGAGGGAAAATAAGGTCTCCCCTTAGTCCTTGCTTCCCTTAACTTGCGGCTCACTCTGATCAAAGGGTTGGGAGGAGGGAGAAGCTGTTGCTTTTCTCCACTGTCCAGTTACTGTTTATCCCTTTGCAATAAATGACTATTTTACATGCATCACAGAACATTTTTAATTATCATGAAACTTGCAGTTCGCCCATTCCTAGGAATGTATGAGAGAAATATTGGGCTTGACTTCAGACCACATAACAGACTGAGTACACGGTAACTGATTTCCCTTATGCCTCGGCCCACGCGGCCAACTTGAACCTTGGCCGGAGAGAGGGAATGAGAGTTGAGTGGGCTACAGAGGACTGCACGCAATATATGGCATACAGCAAATTTATTAAAATCCAAGCAGGTTTATATAGTCTTACTTTAGCAATAATCAGCAGGTTACATAAGTGGCATAAACATTATTAATCAAGCGGTTCAAGCAACTTTATTTTTGCCAATATTACTTGTTTTTCGGTTCCTTCTTACTATTTCGGTTCTTTATCTCAGCCCTGAGAAAGATGGGAAAGCAGATGTGGCCTTGAGCATGGCCAAGGCAGACGTGAGTCAATCCTCCCTTCAGCCTCCTCTTGAGTCCAGCTACCAGAGTATGGTGACCCTTCAACTTTTCTTTCGAGGCAGGTCGCCAGAGCATGGTGGCCCTTCAGCCGCCTGTCAAGGTCAGCTGTCAGGAGATAACTCGCCCTCACGCCAAGTTTCTCCATACTCGTTCCTGTTTACAGGAACTAAGGTAGGGAGTGTCTAGGCCTCCCCCGCACCCAGTCCCTGTTTACAGGGACAGAGGCAGGGGTGTCCAGACCCATCCCCAACACCCTTACACTAAAAAGTTCCCTTGCCATTGGACTGTGCCTTATTGTAAGCATTCAACTTGTCAGTGAGAGCCTTCCCTGCCCTTGAGCTGCTTCTATGTGATTTTTTTTTATTTTGGGGTCACACCCGGTGATGCACAGGGGTTACTCCTGGCTTTGCACTCAGGAATTACTCCTGGCAGTGCTCAGGGACCATATGGGATACTGGGAATCGAATCTGGGTCAGCTGCGTGCCCTACCCATTGTGGTATCGCTCTAGCCCCCTATGTGCTTTTGTTCTCCTCAAGTCTCCTATCCCCTCATCTCAGGTATACTCATTACTCTCAAGAACCTTGGTTCCTTCCAGAGTGAAACATTTAGCACCCAAGGTCTGAACGTTAGTCCTGCTCATTGCTACAGAACTGTTGTTGTCCTGAGTAATTTCAGTGGAATCAAGTGGGAAATGACATTTTTCTACCCACACACCATCTTCCATATATATACATATATGTTGCGTGAACGTTCGTGCAATCGGAGGCGCTGAGATAGGAACGCGGAAGAAATGCATTGATTGGAGGACTAAGGCTCGCTCTGGCTCTTAGCAAAGGCAGAGGGCCTCGTGGACCTCCTTTTATTGATCATGGTACCTCTAAAGGGCGCAATATAGTGACGTCACCAAAGGCATCAAAAAATGTTACAGGGAGATCATTGAGAAAATGGAAACATTGTTTCCTTGTATGGGTAGGCCTATAGCCTCGGGAAAAGAATACAGAACTCAGAAGGGAAAGATACAAAACCGAAACTGAAACCTTCTACAGGCACCTGGATTTACATCCCAAAGACAAAGCTGGGCCTGCACCTGAAATCTACAATTTACAATATCAAAGGTCAGGCCGGCTAACACCATCTGCATGTCAAAGACCAGCCAGGCTTCTGTGAGAGAAGGAAAAACTGCTCTTTTCAGTATTCTGAAATTATTTTTCTGAAGGCAGCTTGAAAGGGGGAAAATGTTCAGCTTCATCCAAACCAGTCAGGACACACGAGAAATCTCGCCCATTTTCATGGGTCCCTATGTTCCTGTCCGTAGTACGGTACAGTATATATGGGCTCGCCCTGATAGCTCAGTCCAGCCCCAACACACATATATATATATAGAAAACATGAATTACCAGTGGTATATGAAATTTCAATCTCAGGGCCAGATTGGTAGTACAATGCGTAGGTTGTTTGGCTGATATACAGCCAACCTGGGTTCCATCCCCAGTAGCCCATAAGGTTCTTTGAGTCCCACCAGAAGTTATACTTAAGTGCAGAGCTAAGAGTAAGCTATGAATACTTATGAATGTGGCCCCTATACCAAAAATATTTAAAAATTCCAATCTCAACCCTGAGATCTATTCTGGTCTTTCTACACACACCACAATAATTCTCATGTTCATAAGTTTGTCTGATGAAATTGTTGAGACATTTTCCTTGAACTGCTTCCTTTATAACATACAAAACCCAGTAAACAAATGTAGAAATCAGGGCAATCAGTAAAGTCAATCTTCATTTCTGGGATTCATTCACGAAGGAATTTGAGCTCTTTGGCATTCTGGAATGCAGGTTCCTCAAAGAACAAATTATAGAGTCAGGCTCCACTCATATCCCTCCACCCAGCTCAACCTTTACAACAAAGGGCTGCTCTGGGACAAGCATTACTTAGTTTCCAAATGTCACAGGAATCTGCAGCAGTGAAACAAGCACAGTAAAACCGATGTAGGAAACATAGCCAGCAGCAAATGCAAAATAGAGAATATACTGTGGAGAATATAGAGAATTTATGTGGAGAACAATAATGTTTGGGAAAATACATATAGTTTTCATTTTTTGGCCACAACTGGTGGTGCTCAGGACTTACTCACAGCTCTGAACTCAGAAATCACTTCTGGCAAGCTCAGGGCATCATATGACGTTGGGAATCAAACCTGGGTCAGTCAGTATAAGGCAAGGCCCTACCTGCTGCACTATTGCCCAGGCCCCCAGGCTTTGGGAAAATATTAAAAAGCAGTTTGGGCATCATACACTTTTTTAATTTTTAATTTTTATTTTCATAATGTTGTTCACATTAATGGATTACATTCAGTATTTCAACACCAATCCCACCACCATTACATCTTCCCACCACCAATATTTCAGATGTTCTCATCCTGAACCCCAAAGCTGGCCCCAAAGTAGAACTGAAATAACTTATTTTGTATTGCTTGTTATAAATGATTGGCTAAAAATGATCCAGAAAAAAAGGTTTCTTAGAGAAAAGTGTGTGAAGATAGTTGTATTTCACCCAGGACTTATTAAGCCCTTCTATAAGAGATTAGTAATATGTTGTTAACGATTGAGGTTTGTGTGATTATATCTATATCTGTATAAATATATTTCCCCCTAAGGGAGCAAGAAATGTGAAGTGGTGCAAGCCTCTTTAACAAATAGTGCTGGCAAAACTGGACAGCTACATGCAAAAAATGGGCTCAGATCTCTACCTAACACCATGCACAAACGTCAGATCAAAATGGATTAAAGACTTCAACATCAGACCAGAATCCATAAGGTACATTGAAAAATGGTCGGCTAAGCCCTCTATGACATTGAAGCTAAAGGTAGCTTCAAGGATATTATTATAATTAATTATAATAATTAATTATAATATAATTAATATAATATAAGAAACACCATTGACCAAGCAAGTGCAAACAGAGATAAACAAATGGAACTATCTTAAACTAAGAAGCTTCTGCACCTCAAAAGAAACAGTGACCAGAATACAAAGACAGTCTACAGAATGGGAAAGGATATTTATCCAATACCCTTCCAATAAGGGATTGATATCAAGTATATACAATGCACTGGTTGAACTCTACAAGAAGAAAACATCCAATTCCATCAGAAAATGGGGCGATGAAATAAATAGAAACTTTCTCAAAGAAGAAATCTGAATGGCCAAAAGGCACATGAATAAATACTCTTCATCACTAATTATCAGGGAGATGCATATCAAAACAACAATGAGATATAATCTCACACCACACAGACTGTAACACATCCAAAAGAACAAAAACAACCAGTGTTGGCGTGGATGTGGGGAAAAAGGGACTCTCCTTCAATGCTGATGGGATTGCTGACTGGTCCAGCTGTTTTGGAAAGCAATAAGGACGTTTCTCAAAAGAGTAGAAACTGAGCTCCCATTTGACCCAGCAATACCACTTCTGGAAATATATCCCAGAGGTACAAAAGGTACAGTAAGTAAGCAAAAAGGTACAGTAGAAATGACATCTGCACTTCTATATTCATGGCAGCACTATTCACAATAGCCAGAATCTGGAAAAAACCTGAGTGCCCAAGAACAGATGACTGGTTAAGGAAACTTTGATATATCTACACAATGAAATACTATGTAGCTATTAAAAAAAGATGAAATCATGAAATTTGCATATAAGCGGATCAACATGGAGAGTATCATGCTAAGTGAAATGAGTCAGAAAGATAGAGACAGACATAGAATGACTGCACTTGTTGGGTTGCCCCAGGCACCCCTGCCTCTGTCCCTGTAAACAGGGGCTGGGTGCAGAGGGGGCTTAGGCAATCCCTGCCTCTGTTTCTATAAACAGGGACAGGTGAGGAGAAACTTGGTGTGAGTATGAGCCATCTCCTGACAGCAGACCTTGACAGGCGGCCGAAGGGCCACCATGCTCTAGTGGCCAGCCTGGAAGGGGGGGGGGGGGGGGGGGGGGGGGTCGAAGGGCCACCGTGCTCTGGCGACCTGCCTTGAGAGAAAAGCTGAAGGGCACCATGTTCTGGCAGCTGTACCTGAGAGGAAGCTAAAGGAAGGATTGGCTCATATCCGCCTTTGCCAGGCCCAAGCCCACATTTCCATTCCTTGTTTCTCAGGGCTGAGATAAGGAAGTGAAAAACAAGAAGGAACCAAAAAAAACAAGTAATGTTGGCAAAAATAAAGTTGCTTGCACAGCTTGATTAATATCGTTTATGAAGCTTATGTAATCTGCTGATCATTGCTAAAATTGGACTTTATAAATCAGCTTGGATTACAATAAACTTGCTGTATGTATATTGCATGCAGTCCTCCGTAGCCCACTCAACTCTCATTCCCTCTCTCCAGCCAAGGTTCAAGTTGACCAAGAGGGACATGGCATTCACTCATTTGTGGAATATGAAGTAACATAATATGAGCCTAACACCTAATTATAGTAGAGATAAGGGTAAGGAGGATTGTTCCATGGCTTGGAAGCCGATCTCATGTGCTGGGGGAAAAGGCAGCTGGGATGGAGAAGGGAGCAGTAAGTAAATGATAGTTGGAGGGATCGCTTGGGATGGTAGATGTGTGCTGAAAGTAGACTATGGATCAAACATGATGGCTGCTTAGTACCTGTATTGCAAACCATAACAGCCCAAAGGAGAGAGAGAGTAAGAGGAAATGTGCCTGCCAAGGAGGCAGGAGATGGAAAAGGGTGCAGGTGGGGGCAGAGATACTGGGAACATAGGTGGTGGAGAATGGGCACTGGTGGAGGGATGGGTACTCGAACATTGTTTGACTGAAATGCAATCATGAAAGTTTGTAAGTATGAAACTATATATCACGGTGATTCATTAAAATAAAAAAATATATTTTCCCCTAAGATTGGTTACCTTCTACTTTAAACCCCATCAAATGTTGTGTGTTACTCTTGGTGTATTAGTGGTGTAAAGTATGAGATATCTAGGAATAGATTCACTCATGGGTGAGGCTCGTCTGAGCGTGTGGAGAGAGGCTGTGAGCCTGGTGGCAGTTGAGTTCTAGAAATTTTTGGCTGCCGGGGCTGGCTCTGTTGGGGCCAGGAGGGGCGTTCACCAACCCCCCCTTCCTGTTAGACCCAAATAAAACAGCCTGGTGGGGAATCTGGAGGCATGTTAGTAGTGTATAGTTCTGTGTTCTCTTCCTAAAAAATATATATATTTTTAACACCAAAATTTTGGGTATTGAGCTTTTTACATACTAAAAGCAGGTAGAATTGAAAAGATCCCAGTTGAAGGAAAAGTAGGGTTCTTCCTCTACTCAGCTCATGTAGGTCACATGCTTGCTGGGGACCAAGACATAAAACATCATCTCACTTGCTATTTATTCCTCCCTTTCCCTGACCTTCTCTTGTTCTCGCTCTGTCTCTCATGAATGAGCTTAAACTAGATGACTTACATGGGCAAACAATGCTACTCTACAATATTCTGATTGACTGATCCCTCATCTGTCCATGCCCTTAGGGTATTAAGTCCTTGAATGTTCGGTCCTTTTTTAAATTCTGAATCTGTTTCTCAATATTTGTTTTGTTAAGAAATATATTGATTTGGGTACAATGACTGTGTATTTCAACAGAGTTCTTGTATTGTGTGACTTCTAATAGATCCTCACCTTAAGGGAGTATGAATATCAGGAAGGGAGTAGGGTAGTGGTGGTGAGTGGATGGAATATTGTAACACAAATATTATAATATTCTATGAGTCATATATGGAATATGCCTGTATTTATGCCAAATAGACATATAACTTGTCTAGGTCAGAAATATCTGACCTAGAAAAAAAAAGAGACTTTTTGTTTTTGATTTATGGGTTATGCCCCTCTGTTCTCAGGGCTTACTTCTGGCTCTGTGTGCAGAGATCACTCCTGGAGGGACTGGAAACAATATGTGACATTGGGGATAGAAACTAGGTTGCTTGCTTAGACAAGCATGTTACCCACTGTACTATTTCTCTAACCCTCTAATGAAATTCTTTTTCTTTCCTCCCTCCCTCCCTCCTCTCTCCCTCCCTCCCTC